>PVJA010029604.1:6444-26565 GCA_004027025.1 Myocastor coypus
AAAAAAAAAAAAAAAAAAAAAAAAAAAAAGCAGTAATAAATTTTTTTCCCAGGACTAGGCAGATTTAGTGCAGAGTTTTCTACACCCTTAAAGAATTAACATCAGCCCATTGCAATTATGAAACATTGAATTATGTATACAACTACTTCCTCCTCGTTCAAAGAGAAGAAAAACCCCCCCCCCTTCGGAACTATTATCAATTAGAAAATTTGTCATGTCTGCACCCTGTGCTCTGTATAACATTTGTGAGGACAACAATATGCAGTGTCTCACCTATTGCAAATGTGCTACTAACATGTTTTGAAACTATCATATTGTTATCTCTTATTAAAAGTAATAAAAATTAAAAACCAAAAAAAAAGAATTAACATCAATATTCCTCAAACTATTTCATGATGTAAAGGGAAAGAGTGTTTCTAAATTCATTGAATACACTGATTATCACTATCACTCTGATACACCAGAGCAAGGGAAAGACTCAACTACAAAATAAAACCAATAAGATAAAAAATAAAAAGAAAACAAAAACAGTATCCTTGATAAACATAGATGCAAAAATCCTTGATAAGATTCTTGGAAATAGAATCCAGCACATTAAGGTCATACACTATGATCAAATTGATTTTACCCCAGGGATACAAAGAGCCAACTACAGAGATACAATTACATCAGTAAATATAAAACAATACATATAAAGTAAAAAAAAATAAAAATCATGAGCCGAGGAGATAGCTCAGCAGTCTAAGCACTACCTCGCAAGTGCAAGGACCTGAGTTCAATCCCTGGTACTGCATGCTGTACCAGCTCCAGAACCCCAGGCACACCATGCCATCCACCAAAACCGGGTGGTGGTACACACCTGCAATCCCAGTGCTGGGAAAACGAACGCCACTAAAAGTCCGAGGTATATAGCAAGACCCTATACCAAGCACATAAATTACCCCCCCAAATTAATAATAATAAAAATAACAAGATCATCTAAATGGATGCAAAAAGAGCCTTCAATTTAATTCATACTTGTTAGATAAAAACTGAAGAAATAGAAGAATTTATAGAAATATCAGACCTCAGTATAATTAAAGTTATATATGCAAGTCTGCAGTCAACATACTGAATCGGAAAGAACTAAAACTATTTCCTATAAATTCAGGAGCAAGGGTGTCCTCTCCTCCTTCTGTTCAGTATAGTACTTGAAGTTTCATGCAAGACAAATTATACACAAGAGAAGGAATAAGAAGGAATGCAAATAGAAAAGGAGTAAGTCACCTCATTCCTACTTGGAGGCAATGTAGTTCTTTTCCTAGAAAATGGATAAATCTAATTCTGTGGAGATCAACGTAAAAAGTCAATAGAATTTATTAGTGAATCTGATGAAAAAGAAAAAAAATTTTAATGTTCCATTCACAGTAGCTTCAAAACTACATAGAAGTGAAAGAACAATAAAAATTGCAGAACACTGAAGAAAGAAATTGAGAATAGTAGAAGAGAGAATCTTTTGCTCATGGCTCAGTAGAATTAATACTGTTTTTTTTTTAAATTTTTATTTATTTATTTTTTTCTTGTTTCAGAACCTTTGTCTATTCACTCATTTTTATGGCCAACTTAGCCCGCTGTGAGGGCAGGGCTGGCGCAGCATGTGGTGCCGGGGATCGAACTGCGGTCCCTGAAGCCGCCCAAGCTTTCCCAAGCAGGCACTTTAGACCACTGAGCCATCCCGCCAGGTTCCAGAATTAATATTGTTAAAGTGGTCATGTTGCCAAAAGTGGCTTGCAGGTTGAATGGAGTCCCCAAGAAACCAATGACAATGCTTATAGAACTAGGAAAGCAATCATAGACTTAATACAGAAATGCAAAAGACCTAGGAAAACCAAGCAGTTCTGAATAAAAGAAGCAATGCTGGAGGCACCACAACATTAAATTTCAAAATACACTACAAAGCCATAGGAACAGAACCAGCAAGTAACTGGGACAAATAAGAGACATAAACCATTGGGTTAGAATAAAGGACACAGCCGGGCGTGGTGGCTCACACCTGTAATCCCAGCACTCGGGAGGCTGAGGCAGGAGGATTGATGCGAATTCGAGACCAGCCTGGGCTACAAAAGTGAGCTCAGGACCAGCCTCAACTGCATAGTGAGACTCTGTCTCAAAAAGACAAAAAAAAAAAAAAAGAATAAAGGACACAAACCCACCCAAGTGTATCTGGGTCTTCCATGAGAATGAAGCCTGTAAAGACAGGAATCTTACCTATTCAATTCATTGTCCGCAGTTCCTTAAACAGATTGGCACATAGTAGGTTTTCAATAAATATTTGTTAAATGAACAATTAGGGGCAAGGGTTGATAGTTTGGGGTTTTTTTGAATGGTAAGTGTATAGCAGGATGATGATGTCTTTATACAAAGATATGTAGAAAGTATTTGTAAAATACTTGAAACTGACTTTAAAAACATAAAATTAGGAGCCCAGATGTTGGGATTAAAAATTAGTTTCATCAAGGAAGAACCTAAGAGATTATTAAAATATACTCAAGGAGAGTTAAGATGCCACGGGCAGAATGAAAGTGATGAACAGGAATCAAGCAGGTGTATGTGCTGCTCAGATAATACTACAACTAAGTAGCTCCTGCTTACTGTAATTTACTGATGTGTTCAACAGGCAGACTATAGATCTCTTGGGACAAAAATACACATAGAATTTAGTAGAAATGCATATGCGTAAAGCTGCATTTATCTTCTGCATTTCTGTCTTTGTTTCTGTTATTCTTGCATGGTGCTTGTGTGAGCTGATACATACAATATTTTCTCCTTTTTTGCTGTCATCCATGGGAGCTAAAAATGCATGGTGACAGGGCTTACCTGCCACTCACGAGGCACATTACACGTAGTAAAGCAACGTGTATAGTGGCATCTCTTCCTGTCTGGTGTCATGTGCAACTTCACTGGGCCTGGGGCCTATGACCTTTTCTGAAGAGTCATAGCCTCAATCCTGGCATTTCCTCAATAGCTCCTTGTTGGTCATCCTCTTGGCAAGGGCAAGCACAATTTTCCCCTAATACTGTATCTAAAATGTTTACGTGCTTTCCCACATAAGGTATGTTTCACTAGAGGGACATTTCGTTTGATTTTTTTTTTTTTTTTTCAATGTATTTAGTACAGGGTCTCGCTACACAGATCAGACTCACAGAGGGATCCTCCTATTTTCAGCCTCCAAAGCATTGGGATTATAGGAGTGTGTGACCACACCCAGTTTCAGTCACCATGTTAGTGTGGGGGCGGGACCAACACCGACATGCCATGCCATGCCACGCCTCACCAGGGATCAAACCCTGGTGCCTGCACCTGCCTAAGCAGGTGCTTTAGTTCACTAAACTATCTGGCCAGTCCTGACATCTCCTGTTTTGTATGAAATAATTACTGCATTTCATATCTTGCATAAAATGTGCCAGACAGGGGCTGGAGATAGCTCTATGGCACAAGTGCCTGCCTGGCAAGTGCAAAGTCTTGAGTTCGAACCCTGCTCTCGCAAATAAAATAAAATAAAATAAGTTAAATTAAAATAAGCTAAGTAGGAAAAAGTACTATACCAAATGACTTTTAGAACAAGATAACAGATGAGCCAAGAGAAAAATTTATTGAGCATCTAATATAGGCTATGCACTGTGTTAACAATGACCTCTTATACTAATAATAATCCAAAACATACTTTCCATAATTAGCAGAATGGGAAACTAAAACTTACAGAAGATAACTGGCCAGGGGCCAGGGAAATAGCTCAGTAGAATAAACACCTGGCAAGTACAAGAGCCTGAGTTCAATCTCTGGTCCTGCAAAAAAAAAAAAAAAAAAAAAAGCTAACTGGCCAAAAACTGCATAGCCAAGAGAAAAATATATGAACAGAATAAAATACTGCTTTTACAACTATAGTGTAACATTTCCTTCTTGGGACATTGCTGTATGGCAACATAATTATCCCCATTTTGCAAATACTACAAACAAAAACTGATATGCCAAAAATCATTTTGCTATTAACTGAAAATCATTTTAAGTCATCTTACTATTAAATTCATATTAGAGAGCCGGGCGTGGTGGCTCACGCCTGTAATCCCAGCACTCGGGAGGCTGAGGCAGGAGGATCGGTGCGAGTTCGAGACCAGCTTGGGCTACAAAAGTGAGCTCAAGGCTAGCCTGAACTGCATAGCGAGACCCTGTCTCAAAAAGACAAATAAATAAATAAATAAAAATTCATATTACAGTCAGTACCAGGCATGGTGGTACATGCCTGTAATCCTCCCCACTGGGAAGGCTGAGGCAGGAAGATCACTGTGAGGTAGCAGTACCCTAACAACAACAAAAATTCATGTAATGGTTAAGTGATGTTGCATTAATAGCGATGCTACATTCTCAGAGTAGCTTAGAAATATAATGGAATTGTTTAGTTCAAGCTTTTTTAAAATATTTTTTTTCCATGTTTTTTAAACCAAAGTGGAGAGCTGGGCGTGGTGGCTCACGCCTGTAATCCCAGCACTCGGGAGGCTGAAGCAGGAGGATTGGTGCGAGTTCGAGACCAGCTTGGGCTACAAAAGTGAGCTCAAGGCCAGCCTCAACTGCATAGTGAGACCCTGTCTCAAAAAGACCAATAAACAAACAAACAAACAAACAAACAAATAAATAAATACATAAATACATAAATACATAAATAAATAAAATAAACCAAAGTGGAGCAACAAAGCTGAAACTAGTTGTGTGCTTTGAGGTTTTAGGCTTCTGCCCACCTTGGACACCTGTCTCTCCTTGTCTTCATGTTTGCCTTTATTTCTAGTGCTAGACAGTTTCTTCTCACTTTGTATATCTGAGACTTTCTTGACCACTTAGGTGGTAGGTGGTGGTAGAGGGTGGCACTTTTTTTTCCTTTTTTTTTCCCCCAGCAAACTTTGAAGGAAGGACAGCTCTTTAACAAAGGGTATTCCTGATGACTGGATGTCTGTATATCCACTCAGAGCATTGGAGCTACCTCTTATCCCATACAAAAATCCATTAAAAATGGACAAAAGATCTGTGTATCAGACCTGAAACTTTAAAGAGTCTTGAAATTTCTAAAAGACAACATAGGGCAGAGTGATAGGCCAGACAACATCTTGAGAGGCTCAATGTAGTACTTCCCTAGTAGAGAGAAAAAGAAAAAAAAAAAATAGTACAGGAAATGATAGCAATAGTAAGTAAATGGGACTACATCAAACTAAACAAAAGGAAGCAATCAATAGAGTGAAGAGACAGTCTACAAAATGGGAGAAAATCTTTGCCAATTTTTTTTTCCCCATACAGGGTCTCACTACATAGTGAAGGCTAGCCTCAAAGTCTCAGTGATCCCTCTACCTCAGTTGCTCATGTGATGAGATTATAGGCATGTGCCACCATGCCAGTCTGAATATGCAAACAATTTTAAAAACTCAATACCAAAGAGAAAAACAACCTAGTCAGTAAATGGGACAGTGCCAGCCAGATAGCTCAGCAGATTAAAGCATTGGGGTTTGAATCCTGCTGTGCCATACTGGCCCAGCACCTGGGGCACACTGAGATGGCGATTGAGACTGGGGGTGGTGGCACGCACCTGTAATCCCAGCACTTGGGAGGCTAAAAACAGGAAAATCACTGCAAGTCCTATCTGTGTAGTGAGACCCTATAAACGCTGTACTAAAAACTAAATAAATAGTCAAATTAATCAGCTAGGTATGTGATGCACACCTTGTAGTCCCAGTATCCAAGGAAGCTGGGATGGGAGGACCCCAAGTTTGAGTCTAGCTTGGGCAATTCAATTACTTACCAAGACCCTGTCTCAAGATTTAAGAAGTATTGGGGATATATAGCTCAGTACAGAACTGAGTTCAGTCCTCTGTACCACCACCAAAAAAACCAAGTGGCTAATATGAATGTGAAAAATGTTCAATAGCTGTGACCATTGGGGAGATTAAGTTCCAATCACAACTACATTGAGATCCCATCGCAGTCATCAGAATGGCTGTCATCAGGAAAAATGAACTCTTCTGCACTATTCATAGGAGTGTTTCATATACTGTCTTTCCTCAAAAATAAGACCTAACCAGGGGCCCAGCGGGATGGCTCAGTGGTCTAAAGCCCCTGCTTGGGGAAACTTGGGCGGCTTCAGGGACTGCGGTTCGATCCCCGGCCCCACATGCTGCGCCAGCCTTGACCTTGGGGTGGGCTGAGACAGCCATAAAAATGAGTGAATAAACAAAGGTTCTGAAACAAGAATAAAAATAATAAATAAAAAAAAGACCTAACCAGAAAATAAGCACTAATACATTTTTTCAAGATGCTAGTAATATATACTTTAAAAAAAAAAAAGATGCTAATAATATAAACCATATCAGTCAGATGCATTTAGTGTGACAGTTGCAATGCATGACAGACATAAATACCTAAGCAGCCCCCTTTAGTTGAGTGATAAACCTATGTAAACATGAAATGAGGACTTACTACCATAGCCAGAGTACAAATAATAGGGCCAGCAAGATGGCTCAGCGGTCTAAAGTGCCTGCCTAGGAAAGCTTAGGCAAGTGCAGGGACTGCAGATCGATCCCCAGCACCACATGCTATGCCAGCCCCACCCCCAGGGCAGACTGAGCCAGCCAAGTGCAAATAAATAAATGAGGTTTAAAAATAAAATTAAATTAAAAAGAACAGTATGGATAATACACGAGTAATGGCCATAATGGACAAGGTTGTGTCTAATATGAATATTAATAATTCAATACATTGGGTGCTGTGACAGACACATTTAATACACATGAAATGTGCGTTTCAGTGCCAGTTTTTCATTGTTTTTGTGTGGGCCACCATTCTTGTTTGAGACAGGGTCTTGCTGTGTAGAAGTCCAAGCTGGTCTTGAATTCACTTGATTTAATGGTCTTTGTGAAGCATACCTTGAAAGAGGCCATCTCTTGGGTGAAAAATTCATGGGATGAAATCACTGATAGCTGTGTTGTCAGTCTGTGCAAAAAGGCTACATGGACAAAAGTGCTCATTTAAAGACAACAGTGTTGCTGACGATGAGAGACTGAGGCCAGTAGTTCTGCATGAAATTGATTCCCAAGAAATTCAGGCCATAGTCAGGTCAGAGATTTATGATGGGGTCAGGGAGATAGCTCAGTAGAATAAGTGCTTGCCTGGCAAGTGCAAGGTTCTGTGCTCAATCCCTAGTATGAGAGGGAGGGAGGGAGGGAGGCAGGAGGAGGAGGAGGAGGAGGATTCAAAGATGACCTGGCTGTATTTGATTAAATATAGATATTTGTACATGATTAAATGTAGATTATTGCCTTTGAAAAAAAATAGGACATTCCCTGAAAATAAGTCCCACTGTATCTTTTTTTTTTTTTTTTTTTTCTTTTTCCACTGTATCTTTTGAGGCAAAAATTAATGTACACCCAGTTTTTTTTGTTGTTGTGGTGGGGTTTTTTTTGTTGTTGTGGTGGGGTTTTTTTTTGTTTTTGTGGGTTTTGTTTTTTGTTTGTTTGTTTTGTTTTGTTTTTTGTGGTTTTTTTGTACACCCAGTTTTATCTTGGGGAAAATACAGTAGGTTTTATGAAAATCAGTATCAAGTTTCCTTAGAAAACTAAAGCTACCATTTGATTCACTCGTACCACTTCTTGGTATATTGCTCAAAGAATTATAAAGTCAGAGTGCTATAAAAATGTATTCCAGGGGCTGGGGAGATAGCTCTGTGGCACAAGTGCCTGACTGACAAGTGCAAGGTCGTGAGTTCAAACCCTGGTCCTGCCAAAACAAAAAAAAGTATTCCAGGGTGCTGGAGATACAGCTCAGTGGCACAGCACCTGCCTAGCAAGAGTGAGGTTGTGAGTTCAACTTCTAGTACCCTGTGGAAAAAAAGCACTCCATGTCCATTTTTAAAATTTTTTCATTTTATTTTTTGAAAGAATAAGAAATGGAAATAAAGATAGAAAGGTGCTGGGGAGATGGCTCAGTAGAATAAGCCCTTGTCTGGCAAGTACAAGGGCCTTAGTTCAATCCTGGTTCCACCAAAAAAAAAAAAAAAAAGATGGATGGATGGATGGATGGATGGATGAGAAATGATACTGAATTTCACCAAAAAAATTGGTTATTCATCAATGGTTGTTGTATTATGTAATGTTATCTTTAAATTAGTTGTTTAGATTACCAGATATAATCATAAAAAAAAGATTTTATCCCAGCACGTGGGAGGCTGAGGCAGGAGGATTGGTGTGAGTTTGAGACCAGTCTGGGCTACAGAAGTGAGCTCAAGGTCAGCCTCAACTGCATAGCAAGACCCTATCTCAGAAAGACCAATAAGAAAGAAAGAAAGAAAGAAAGAAAGAAAGAAAGAAAGAAAGAAAGAAAGAAAGAAAGAAAGAAAGAAAGGAAGAAAGAAAAGAGAGAGAAAGAAAAAAAGAAAGATAGATGTTATAAAGCTATAAGAATTAAAAAGAAAAAAAAAGTATCAACTGCTCCTTTTCAGTAGGCCAGTAAAAACCATCAGTGAAATTATCCAAGCCATCCTACATGTATATATAAATATAGCTTTTTGTTTTGTTGTTGTTTTTTGCGGGACCAGGGTTCCCAACTCATGACCTTGCACTTGCCAGGCAGGAATTTATGCCCTGGAGCTATCTTCCCAGTCCCTATTATACCTTTTTTTCCTTTTCTTCAGCCCAGTTTTTTCTTCCCATTGAACAATTTTTTTGTTTCACAATATCTATTACACCTTACAGATTTTATTTACTCCTTCATTCTTAAAGAGAAAAAAAAATACAAATAATGACACAGAATTTCCAAACAAGGTAATAGGAAATTAATTGGTTAATATGTTGCATATTATTATCTTCAAAGTAGATGCTCAAATTACAAGATACAGGCATGCAAGGTTGATCAAGCTATATAAGCACAAACTATTTCTTTCAATGAGCTAAGAGAAATGAGTATAACTGTGTTGGCTATCTTGTGTGTATGTGTGTATATATTTTCTTTTTCCCTTTTCTCCTTTCTCCCATCCTAGTTGTTCTTTCCTTTGGGGCAGTTTGTTTTCCTTTCACAATATGTATTGGATCTTTTGGATATGATTTACTTGTAGTTTCTTACACTAGGGAGACAGTAGGATGTTCACATATGTGAGTATTTTCACTTAGGAGTATGATTTTATTTATTTCACTGGTCTCTAGTTGTATCCATTTACCTGTAAAAGCTTCAAGTTGTCCTTTTTATAGCCTAGTAGCACTTCATTGTACAAAAGTACCACATCTTTTTTATCCATTCCCTTGGTAGATGAGCATTTAGATTGTTTCCAAAATTTAGCTATTAAAATTGCACTGCTGTAAACTTGAGTGCACATATATCATTGTGATAAAATACCCAAAGGGGGATAGCTGAGTTGAGTGAACCTCTAAACCTAGATTTTTTTGAGAAATCTGCACACTGATTTCCATAGTGGCTGTACCAATCTATACCCCCAGCCAACCCTGGAGAAGAGTTGCTTTCTTCCCAAAGGCCTGCTAGCATTTGTTGTTGGTTGATTTCTTGATAATAGCCAATTTTTTTTTTCCTGAGGTGAGATGGAATCTCAGTGTTGTTTTAATTTATATTTCTTGGATTATCAATGATGTTGACAATTTTTTCATATATTTGTTACTTGTATTTCTTCAACTAAGGAGTATGTATTCATCTCAGACACCCATGTTTGCACTGGGTCTTTGAATTTGAAGGGACTCAACATTTTTAATTTTTGATATGCTTTTGTTTTGTTTTATTTTTTAAACTTTTATTTATTTATTTGTTATGGCCAGCTCACCCTGACCTGAGGGTGGGGCTGGCACAGCATGTGGTGCTGGGGGTCGAACTACAATCTCTGAGGTTGCCTAAGCTTGCCTAAGCAGGCACTTTAGACTGCTGAGCTATCTCGCCATCCCCTTGTTATGTTTTAGAGGAAGAATTGGATAAAATTTTTTCCAGTTGGTAGTTTATTTTTTCACTATTGATTTCTTTTGATGTGCAGAAGCTTTTTAATAAGATGATATCCCAGTTGTGATTCTTTGAAGTATTTTCTGTGCAGTTTGCGGGGGGGTTTTTTGGTTTTTTTTTTTTTAAACTTCATTTATTTACTTATGGCCAGCTCAGCCTGCCCTGGGGGTGGAGCTGGTGCAGTAGGTGGTGCTGGAGGTTGAACCACAGTCCCTGCAGTTGCCTAAGCTTGCCTAGGCAGGCTCCTTAGACTGCTGAGCTGTCTCAACGGCCCACAGTTTGAGTTTTGAACTCTCTACCTACTCCTGTGTTTTCAAGATTACTACGTACTGTCTGTTCCAATAAATTTAATGTTTCTCTTTTAATATTTAGGTCTTTGATACATTTTGACTATAGTGCATGGCAATAGACATGTGTAGTTTTAGTTTTTGGCATGTGGAAAGCCAGTTTTTTCAGTACCATTTATTAAAGAGGCTATTTTTCTTCTAGTAAACATGTTTGGACTCTTGTCAAAGATAAAGTGGCTGAGTGTGTTTGTAGTTGTGTCTCCATCTTCTAATCTGTTCCATTGATCCTCAGATCTAGGGGGTTTTTTTCACCAGTACCATGTTGATCTTATCACAGTAACTTTGTAGTATAATTTCAAGTAAAGGATTGTGATATCTCCTGCTTTCTTTTGTTGACCAGGATTGTTTTGCTATTTGTAGGTCTCTTCTGGTTCCAGATAAATTTTAGAAGTGTTTTCTATAGTTCTTTGAAGTACACTAATGGTATTTTGATTGAGATTGCATTAAATCTGTATAACAATTTTAGGAATGGCCATTTTCACAATGTTGGTTCTTTCTGTCCATAAGCAAGGAATATCTTCCCATTTTTTGAAATCCTCTTTGATCTCTTTTTTTCAGAGTATTGTAACTTTCAATGTGTAGATCTTTACTTCCTTTGTTAGATTGATTCCTAAGTATTTCACTTTTTTTGGATGCTATTTTGGTTTGTTTGTTTGTTTGTTTGTTTGTTGTAATTTTTATTTTTATTTTTTTTTCTTGTTTCAGAACCTTAATTTGTTTATTCACTCATTTTTATGGCTGGCTCAGCCCACCCCGAGGGCAGGGCTGACGCAGCATGTGGTGCCGGGGATTGAACCACGGTCCCTGAAGCCTCCCAAGCTTTACCAAGCAGGCGCTTTAGACCACTGAGCCATCCTGCCAGGCCCCATTGGATGCTATTTTGAAGGGTGTGACTTCCCCAATTTCTCTCTCAATGCATTTGTTCTGTGTGCACAGAAATGCTCTTGATTTTTGGGGTGTTGATGTTTTTGTATCTAGCTATGCTGCTTAATTTTGTTATTAAACCTGAAAATCCTTTGGTAGAGTTTCCAGCATCTTTTATGAGAGTGTCATGTCATCTGCAAATAATGATAATTTAACTTTTTTCTTGTTTAAATGCTCTGGCTCATGTTTCCAGAAATATACTGAAAAGGAGTGGTGGACATCCACTCCTAATGGACATCTCTGTCTTGTTCCTGATTTTAGATGGAAAGCGTTCAGTTTTTGTTGGGTATTCATTTGTCATAGATGGCTTTTAGAAGATTGAGGTGATGACCATCTATTCTGATTTTCTGTAGGACTTTTATCATAAATGAGTATTGCACTTAACCAAAAACTTTTTCTACATCTATTGAAATGATCATGTGTTTTTTGTTTGTTTGTTTGTTTGTTTTTTGTTTTTTTTGCTTTGGCCCTGTCAGTATGGTGTATTACATTTATTGATCTGTATATGTTGAAACATCCCTGCATTCCTGTAATGGATCCCACACAGTCATCCTTACCCATTTTTATTGTACCACAATTTATAGTAGCTAAGCTATGAAAACTGTAAAGAGTCTCATTAACAGATGAACATATAAAAGAAAATTAGATATATAGATGTGACCAATGTAAAAATATAAAATATATTACACATAGTGGAGTATTATTCTTCCATAAAAAGAACAAAATCAGGGGCTGGGGAAACAGCTCAGTAGAATAAGTGCTTGCCTGGCAAGTGCAAGGGCCTGAGTTTAATCCCCGGTTCTGCAAAAACAAACAGAGAACAGAATCAGGTGGGCGTGGTGGCTCATGCCTATAATCCCAGCACTTGGGAGGCTGAGGGAAGAGGATTGGTGTGAGACCAGCCTGGGCTACCAAAGTAAGCTCAAGGCCAGCCCAAACTGCATAGGGAGACCCTGTCCCAAAAAGCAAAAAAAAAAAAGGGCAAAATCGTTTCATTTGCAGGAAAATGTGTAGAAATGAAGATAATCCCATTAAGTGAAATAAGCCAGACTAAGAAAACCATGTGTTGGGCTGGCCAAGTAACTCAGTGGATTAAAGCACCTGCAAGCAGGCTCAGGGGCCAGGGGTTTGATCCCCAGGTCTGCTGTGCTGGCCCTGCCCCTAGAGCACACTGAGATGGCAATTGAGGCTGGGTGTGTTGGCGCCTACCTGCAATCCCTCCCAGCTCTTGGGAGGCAGTAAACAGGCAGATTACTACAAGTCTGATCTAGTAGTGAGACCCTGAGCATCCTGTAGGCCTTTCCCTAAAATACAGGAAAAAAAAAAAGAAGGAAAATTATGTATTGGGTGATTGTTTTTCATGGCCTGAAAGTACAGAGGAGGGTTAGAGGAAAATCTCAAAATGCTTTTAGAAGCAGATAGAGGTGGGAGGAAAAGGGTGAGGAGTAATGAGAGGGAGTTCAGAATCCTAGATATGCAGATATTATGCCAAAATGAGATGTGCCAGAATATGAAATATGCATATATTATGCTCACTAATTTGTATAATTAACATGCACTGGTTTTACAAAAAATTTTAAGATTATGGTATTTTAAATGTATAGTTGGATAATAGAACCATAAGGAAATATAAGGAAGTCATTGTGAAATCTAGAGTTAGTGGTATCATTGTCTATATAGCTGGGGTGAATCCTGGTACTCACGCCTTATACGTAGTCTTTGCTCTGGAATTTGAGTTGGTCCTGGGACTGGCTTTAACCAACAGCATTTATGTGAGCTGTTGACATTGTTACAAGCGCGGAAAGACTCACTATCACTGGTACAAAGTTGTGTTTCGCTTCTCCAATCCTAAGCTTTAAGAAGTCCTAGCAGATTCGAGTATCTTTAGCATCCTTGAAGACTTTGATACACTGTTTGGTAGATACAATGTAAAAAGGCCAACTGGAAATAGAAAAAGCCTTCTTCATTAAATCGCCAGTTGATCCACCAGCTGAATGTAGCCACAGGAATGTCCACCAGCAAAAATAGTAACCCCCCCCCCAGGTGGGCACAGTTCAGAAAGCAGAACTCTGAACAAATAAATGCATTATAAAAACCAGTTTTAAAGTAATTTGTTGGGCAGCCCAGGGACTTTCTTCACACTGAACTACATCTCCAGTCGTTTTATTTTTAACTGTTTGAGACTGAGTCTCACTACATTGCCCACGTAGGCTTGAATTTGCAATCTTCCTGTGTCACCTCCCAGTGCTAGGATTATAGGATGTGCCACTGATGCAGGGGAAAACGATCCCCAACCTGAAGAGTTCATGTTCTCTAAAACCCAAGAATGAATTTTAGGAACAAACAGAGGTTATGAGCAGAACAGATTTATTAAGAGAAAGAAAGCTTCTGTCTGGGAAGAGCGACAGAAGGGGATATGAGCGGGTTGCCAGGGAAGCTGTCTCTTCCAGGGACTTTTATAGAGAGGACGTGGGAACTCACTTAGGTGGGTATGAGGTGGGATAAAGCTGTGGTCCGCCAATGAGATTGCAAGCACCATTGCTCAGGTAAAATTGATTAACATCGGGATCCAATGGGAAGGCAAGTCACATAGTAAGTGGGCAAGAACTCCACCCATTGATCTTGGGCTCATGACTCTTTCCAGGATCTTTCAAGGTGATTGATACCTACTTAGAATATCAATCCCTGATGCCCATCCCTAGGGAAGTATGTAGCTGTTTCTGTTTACTCTTGTCTTGAGACTTGGCCCACAGCAGAGGAGTATCGGTATCTAGTTGGAAGATGGCCTTGTCTTCCATGTTGTCCCTGAGGGCCTGGCCCTGTCTGACTGCCTGTATTTGTAACTCAGCTGCCTACAACACCGCCATTTCTAGCTGCTGTTTCTTTCTCTTTTTTTTTTTTTTTTTGTTTTTGTTTGTTTGTTTGTTTGTTTTTTGTTTTTGTTTTTGCACTACTGGGATTGGAACCCAGGAGTAGCTTACTACTAAGCTACATTCCCATCCTTTCTTAGTTTTTATTTTGAGTCAAGGTCTTGTTAAGTTGCCTGCCCAGGTGGGGTTTAAACAGGCCTTCTGCCTCCCTCAGGGTGCAGATGTAAATGTGTGCTACTGTATCTGGCATTCTTGATTTAGATGATGGATATATGAATACAGTAAGTCACTGACTTTGCAAACAAGTTCTGTTCCAGAGAACAAGTGTAGGTCAGATTCATAAGCCAAGAAAGTAAATCTTACACAGTACACCTGTGAAAGTTTGCAACTCAGATATTCATAAATCAGAGACTTGCTGTGTTTGCCTTATAGTGAACCACTAAGATATGCATCTATCTTGCTATGTTTTTCTAAATGTTTTATTTTCAAATAAAAATCATTATTTTAAACTGTCGTAGTGGTCCTCTCTAGAATACTGAGGCAGGAAGAACTAGTTCAGTCCTAACTGGAGCAATTTTGTGAGACCCTGCTTCAAAATAAAACATTTAAAAGATGCTGAAGATGCAGATCAATGCGTAGGTCCTGGATTCAATTCCTATTACCAACAAAAAATAAAAAATTGTTTTCAGTAGTTGGTAATCATGTTCTTTGATGTTGTTTCCTTTGTATTCTGTTTGGAGCTGTTGAGATTCTTAGATCTGTGGGGGTATAGTTTTCATCAAATTTAAAAAATCTTCAGCCACCGTTTCCTCAAATGTTTGATCCAACCTTCAATTTGGAACTCCTGTTATCCATGAGGGAGGCTCCTTGAAGTCCCATAGCTAACTGATGGACCTTTGGTTTAGTCACTTGGAAACAGTTTGACCCTTTCAAGTATCACTTTTTGTGTGTGTGTGTGTGTGGGTGGCTCAGCCCACCCTGGGGCCAGAGCTGGAATGGTATATGGTGCTAGGGATTGAACTATGATCCCTGTGCTTGCCTAAGAGGTGCTTCAGACCGCTGAGCTATCTCACCAGCCCCATCTTACTTTTTATGTATGTATGTATGTATGTATGTATGTATGTATGTGTTGTATGTTGTGATCCAGAGCCAAAAGAAACGACAAGAAGACCCGATGAATGTAGCTTCAGAGGTCTCACTGAGATCTGTCTCTCTCGAAGTGAGCCCAGGACTCTAGAAGCATCTCCTTTTTATTTAGGTCTACAATCTAAGATTTACAGGGAGGAGAGGGGATAATCACCAACGTCTCAAGTAAGGGTGGAGACATCACTCAGGAGCTATTACACCAGTGTCTCAAGTAAGGGTGGAGACATCCATCAGGATTAAGCTGTTACACCTTTGTTTCAAGTAAGAGTAGAAACATCAATCAGGATAAGCTGTTATGCCTTTTTAAATCCTAGTCTTCTAAAATCCCTAAGTAACAGATTACAATCCACCCTAAATTTGTTTATTGTTCATTGCTTCTTAGTTTCTTATCTCTACATGTGTGTATGTTATGGCTGGCTCAGCCTGCCCTGAGGGTGGGGGCTGGTGCAGCATGTGGTGCCAGGGATAGAACCGTGGTCCCTATGGTTGCCTAAGCTTGCCTAAGCAGGTGCTTTAGACCGCTGAGCTATCTCGCCAGCCCCAAAAGCACTTTTCTTTTTTTTTTATTTTTTTTATTTTTTTGTGGAACCAGGGATTGAACTCAGGCCTTTGTGCTTGCCAGGGAAGCACTTATCCTACTGAACTATCAAGGCCCTCAAGTGTCACTTTCATTATTTTTTTAAATGTTCTGTTGTAATGTCTGGACCACTTGACTATGGTAGGTTAACTAGTAGTCAACCTGTAACATCCAGCTGAACTGAGTCAGCATTGTGCTAGGTGGTGATGGTCCATCTGACAGCATAAAAGAACTAGAGTGGAAGATGGTGTACTGCTGGTTCTTCTGCAGAAGTGTGTCATGTTGGACTTCCCAATATGAACTTAGCTATTCTCAGCAACCTCGCTGTTGCTGACCTTTCCTGTTGCTTCCTGATTCCAGTGCAGATTCCTTAGCCTGCTGGCACAGATCCGTCATCCCTCTGGTGCAGATTCCACCACTGACCAGAGCAGATCCTTGCTACAGACTCACAAGAGACAAGGCACGGGCTTGTGTTCTTCAGTTGGTTGGAGGACATCACCATAGGCTCTAGGTTTTCAGCTGGACTCATGCAGGACACTGCTATGGGATCCAGGCCCCCAGCTGGATTCTTTGGGTTTTTAGTGTTTTTATAGGTCTCTTATACTCTTCTGCATTTAACTTTTTGGGTGAATATTATAAAATAGCCCCTAAAACATATGTTCCCAAATAAATCTGTTTCCTTGTAAACCATGACTACAGTACTTATCCTCTAGGCAAAACATTCCTGAATACTAAAAGCAGTGTGAATTACTTGTTTTCAGTGTGTAAGTGGCAGTAGTCACCAGTGGCCAGTATGAGTGTCCCCTCTAATCCATTCAGGTAATTCTTCTAGGCATAGGAATCCTGTATTTACTCACCACATGTGCTGCTGTCAGTACTTTGCAAAATACTTTGAGAGGGACCCTGTGTACCGCCCCCCCCCCAGGACTATGCTGCTTTGTTCTCTGGCAGTCTGTGATTGCTAGCAGTCTTGGTCTCTAGATTTTCAGGCCCATCTTCTCCACTAAGGAAGGCCTCATTTTCTTGCCTCTTTATCATAGTCTAGAAGTTTTCTTATAGCAGTAATAAAAGTTCATCTCATTTATTTCCTGAACCTCAGGATCATTTTTTTATGTTCTCTGATGTCTGGTGTCTTACCCACCTTGGCTGGAAGACTACACATGGTTTTGAGAAGTGAATAAAGCAATTTTTTTAGTACTGAAGGTTGAACTTTAGTACTGAAGGTCAAACTCCTTTGAAAACAGGGTTTCTTGAATCTCAGAGTTGGCCAGCCTATGCTTGAACTGGCTATTCTTCTGCCTCAGCTTCCCGAAGTGCTGGGATTATAGGCATTTAGCAACATTCTCACATGCCAAAAAATAAACAAAAAAAGTTAATAAAACTCTTTCAAGGGGCTGATGAGATGGCTCAGCGATCAAAGCACCTGCTTAGGCAAGCCTAGGCAATTGCAGGGACCACAGTTCAATTCCCAGCACCACATGCTGTGCCAGCCCCACCCCCAGGGTGGGCTGAACTGGCCATTATAAAAAATAAATAAATAAATTCTTTCATGAATGTCCTTCTCTACTTTAACTTTTTTTTGGAATTTTAAATTCTCTTCATGGTAGATTTCTTGGTGTAAGTAAGTTTTCTGTCATCTTTACAGCTTGCCTCTGAATATTGATTTACTACAAAACCCAGACTTACTGGAAACAACTGATAGTGGTATAATTGAGGTATCAGACACCACAGAAACTTATCCAGCACTGGATGACATTAACATACCCTTTAGGCCACCTGGCTTAGAGGAAGCTGAAGTTGAATGTGCAAGTAAGTACACATTCCTTACTCTATCAGTGACTTTTAACTTTATCCTCCTTTGAAATGAGATATCTAAATCAGTTCCTCCAAGAATACTTAATGTAGTAGTTGAGCTTTTTAATTTAATTCAAAATATTTATGCTCTCTTGCCTTATTTTGGCATGAGAACATTGAACCTATTTAAGATAATGAGCTGGGCGTGGTGGTGCACGCTTGTAATCCCAGCACTTGGGAGGCTGAGGCAGGAGTATCAGTGTGAGTTTGAGGCCAGCCTGGGCTACAAAAGTGAGCTCAAGGCCAGCCTGAACTGCATAGTGAGACCCTGTCTCAAAAAGACAAAAAAAAAAAGATAATGTAATTAAGTCTATTAAGTGAGTAAGTGAGTAAATGTAAGATAAGCCAGTAAGTGTATGTATTATTTATAAATCATTCAGCCTTTCTGAGTTTTCATTTTTGGTTTTTACTTCACTTCTTGAGTAGATTAAGGAAAAAGTTTATTTAAGATTAAGGTTTGAATAAATACTTGAGTATTACATTAGTTCTTGGAAAGTATTTTGTTATTGTAAAGATTAATATTGTTGTCTAATCTCATAAGGAGACATAATACACAATGAATGCTTTCCTTAATTTTTTCAGAGACTAAAAGGACAAGCTAAATTGTTCACTGAAAATATCTATATGGAGGGCCAGCCAGATAGCTCAGCAGACTAAAGCATTTGCTTAGTTAAGAAGATGCAGCAAGCAGGGTGTGGTGGTGCACACCTGTAATCCCAGCACTCAGGAGGCTGAGGCAGGAGGATCACTGTGAGTTCAAGACCAGCCTGGACTACAAAAGTGAACTCAAGGCCAGCCTGAACTGCATAGTGAGACCCTGTCTCAAAAAAGACAAAAAAAAAAAAAAAAAAAAAAAAAAAAAAAAAAAAAAAAAAAAAAAGAAAGAAAGTAAAGAAGATGCAGGGCCTAAGCTTTTTTTTTTGGCTTTTTGGCTTTTTGGCTTTTTGAGACAGGGTCTCGCTATGCAGTTAAGGCTGGTCTTGAGCTCACTTTTGTAGCCGAGGCTGGTCTCGTACTCACACTCATCCTCCTGCCTCAGCCTCCCAAGTGCTAGGATTACAGGCATGCGCTACCACGCCCAGCTAAGGGACAAAGTTTTGATCACTAGAGTGCCCGAGATATCCCCGCCCCCAGGACAGCTGAGAGTGGGCGTAGTGGCGCTCACCTGAAATCTCAGTGCTTGGGAGGCTTAAAAACAGGAGAATCACTATGAGTCTGATCTGTGTAGTGAGTCCCTGGTGATTCTCAACCTTTCTAATGCCGTGACCCCGCAATACAGTTCCTCATGTTACGGTGACCCCAAACCAAAAATTAATTTTGGTGGCTACTTCAAATTAATAATTCCAATAAATAACATTTCGCCATGGCATAGCATGGGTTTAAATATGTATTTTCCAATGGCTTTAGGCGACCCCTGTGTTTTGGTCATTCAACCCCTGCTGGGGTTGCGACCCACAGGTTGAAAATCGCTGCGTAGACGCTGTACTAAAATAGAAAGGAAAAAGGAAAAAAAGAAAATATCTAAATATTTGAGAATCCAGTTAGAGCAGAAAATGTGCTCTTAAACAGGAATTTTCTGTTTGAAGTTTAGTGTAATATGTGTTCTCTTAAAGCAGCTTGCATTTATGCAGTTCTTGCCAGTTTTGATTCTGTCACAAGTTATAGTTACACACATGTTTAACTCAGGGAATTGCCTGCCAGTTCTGTCATGTCTAAATACTATACAGTATGCAGTAGTATTTAGATTTTGTATTTAGGAATAAACAATGTTAGTGAAAAGTCACACAGTCCTATTTTGTAGGACATGCTGCAGTGCTACTGTTGAGTAGGACTGAAAATTTGTTCTTTTGTAACTGCTACACATATATGGCTAAAGAAATGTTCTGCTATACCATGGTGGTTATTTTTTATAAACATATACTTATTAAGAAAAAAGTATACTTGTTAGTCTAAGATCAGGGTACTTTCATTTATTAATGACAATTTTATAATAGTATAATAGAGGATTTTTTAATTGTGAAAATCTTTTTTTTTTTTTTTTTGGATAGAAATGTTAACTGTATCTAATGCTTAAAATAGAGATTTTTAAAGATATTGGGGCTGGCGGGATGGCTCAGTGGTCTAAGGCACCTGCTTAGGAAAGCTTAGGCTGCCACAGGGACTGCAGTTCAATCCCCGGCACCACATGCTGTGCCAGCCCTGCCCCCGGGGCAGGCTGAGCCAGCCATAAAAAAAAAAAAAGCTGGGTGTGGTGGCGCATGCCTGTAATCCCAGCACTTGGGAGGCTGAGGCAGGAGGATTGGTGCAAGTTCGAGACCAGCCTGGGCTGCAAAAGTGAGCTCAAGGCCAGCCTGAACTGCACAGCAAGACCCTGTCTCAAAAAGACCAAAAAAAA
>PVJA010029605.1:0-15474 GCA_004027025.1 Myocastor coypus
TCCTAATGATTTTTTTTTCCTTTAAAATATGTACGGGGGTGTCCTATATATAGTACAAATAATATTTTTGGGGTATCGTTATACATATATATGGCTTTCTACTATTTGAGATGTATGTCATAAAGGACACCATAATTCCGTGTCTTTGACAGTTTAAATTTAGTGGAAATTATAAAGATAATAGATATAGTTTCACTGCAATATTAATATCAGTATAAGAAGTTCATATAATGCAAAATTATCTTATTTTATTTTTTATTTTTTTAATAATTTTTTATTTTATTTATTTTTTCCTGTTTCAGAACTTTTGTTTGTTTATTTTTATGGCTGGCTCAGCCTGCCCTGAGAGCAGGGCTGGCGCAGCATGTGGTGCAGGGGATTGAACCGCGGTCCCTGCAGCCGCCCAAGCTTTCCTAAGCAGGTGCTTTAGACCACTGTGCCATCCCGCCGGGGCCCCCAAAATTATCTTATTTTAAATCTTCAATCTCTATTCGATTATTTATTAAATTTAATGCATTTACTGTCACAATAGCCAATAGTTTGATTCTTAGGAGATCTTTGTTACACAGAAATATTTGCATTGATCATATATTAATACCACAGTCGCATTTATATATGAAAATATAAGGTATAAAATCACAAGAACATTTATTTTCATGTTACTGCCATTTACATTTTCTATGTGGCTTTCATTTCTTAGTTGTTGCACTTATGTGGAAGAAATGCTACATGGGGTCATGATTGCTGTCCCTTGCCAGGTGTTTATATTACTCATTTATATTAAATTGGTAGCTCCCCATCCACTATATTGGGGGTATTTAAAAAACAGAGATTGATAAGGATTCCTAAGTGATAATTTAAAATTAGCCAAAACATTTCTGTTTAAGATGTGCCAAATTTCTTGGCTTCATTGAAGACTATTCATCATTTACTTCTCTGAAACCCTCTTTCTCTAACTTGGTACCTCCATATCTCTCGCGCCCCTCGCCTTTTCCCTGTCCCCCTGGCTGCTGTGTTTTATGACTTGTTTATACACAAGCAACACTTGAAATGTTGGCCTCCAAGCCGGGCGTGTGGCGCACGCCTGTAATCCCAGCACTCGGGAGGCTGAGGCAGGAGGATTGGTGCGAGTTTGAGACCAGCCTGGGCTACAAAAGTGAGCTCAAGGCTAGCCTGAACTGCATAGCGAGACGCTGCCTCAAAAAAAAAAAAAAATAAAATAAAAATAAAAATAAAAATAAAAATAAAAAAGAAAAATAAGAAATGTTGGCCTCCGGACTGACTGTATTCGCATCCTGCTCACTTAAGTTATTTTCGATTATTCCTATGGTGTTCAATGTGCCAATTGCTCCCAGATTTATGTCTCTGTCTTAAACTTGTGCTCTGAAATCTACAAGTCCAATATATATGGATTTCTGTAATTGACATTTTTATGTGCATGGCTGGCAGCGTGGTTCTCAAACGTCAGCTTTTGCTAAATTGCTCAGAGTGTTAAAAATCAAATGACTGAACTTCAATGTGAGAATTTCTGATTCAGTATTTCTGAATTTGGGGTGGAGAATTTGTATTTCTAGACACTTCCTAGGGAAGAGTACTGTTAAGAGGGCTGCCCTGTAGTCACCTGGTTACACATAACTAGTGCTCATCATTCTAATATTCATCTGTTGTTTTTTTTTTCTTTTCCTGTTCATTCTTCTTTATTCATATCATTAATGGTTAGTAATAATCTTTTTGTCTCTAATCTAATTGGTACCATGCTCCTAAGCACACCCATGAGCTCAGCTGCAGCACTTTTCTCAGCTGCCTTGGAGGGAAGTCTCTAAACATGTCTTTCACAAGCTGATTTACCTCACAGCCCCTGAGCCTTTTGAAACCTGCATCAATTTTTGTTACAGATTTCCTCCTTGTTGATTTTTCTAATTGCGTGAACAAAGGCTTCCATAGTTTCTAATTTGCTCGACTATCAAGCTTTGTTTTCTTCTGCCACTCGTTCTCTGTATGAGGTAAATAGGACAAGCCACTGATCCTATACTATTCATGACGTGAGTATTTGTGATTCCCTTAGTTATGCGGTGAAGCCCCAGAATCCACTGTGATGGATTTTGGAGGTGGGGCACGTGGAAGAACATTGGATTCTGATTTGTTGAGGAAGGTGACTTCCTGTTGATATAATCAGTGCTCTGGTAAGATGGAGAAGGGAGATCTCATCCTCTGTCCACTGGTGCCTACTGAGGGTTGCCACAGCAGCACACCGAGAAAGGGGCTACCAGTTGGCAGGGGTGGGGTGGGGGTGGGGAGTAGGCGGTCACGCAAGAGACCCCAAACATGCCAGCAGCTTGAGGCTAAACTCTACAGCCTCCAGAGTTGGGGACAATAAATCCCTGTTGTGTAAGCCATGGGTTTATAGTGTTTTCTTATAGAAACCCAACTCAGCAAAATTAAGGTCTTCCATAGGAGGCTTTTTCTTTCCTTTTTTGTAGAAATAAACTTCAAAAGGCAACTTCTAAAGAAATGCATTTTTATTAAATTAATGCAATTTAGCCTTATTTTACTATGATATATAAAATAGTTTATTATAAAAATGTTTCTTCTTAAAGTTACTCATTGGGCAGAGAGTTAATAATGCTTCTTTAACTTTCATGGCTAAAATAGAGGGAAGTTCAAATTCCTCTCTCTATATGCTCTAGTGCTTCTAAGAGAATAGAAGTATTTAGCAAAAAAGGTGTTAACAACTGTACTTAGGTTATACATTTAAAGTTTTCTAAAAAGTGCCAGTACACTGCACTATATAGATAGATAGATTGATAGAGAGAGAGAGAGAGAGGGAGAGAGACAAAAAGACAGACAGACAGACAGACAGAGATGGATATGTCTTTATTTCTTAGGTATTCAAAATAATAAATTTTTGTTATTTTTTTGCTTACTGTAATAGCTTTAAATACAAAGTATTTATGGTTTTATGAAAACTATAGTAACAGTAGTTTCACATAAATTGTAGAAATTAAACTGAACTACCCAGAAATATGTCAGTTTACAATTATAAAGAAAAATTAGGGATGGGCACCGTGGCTCATGCCTATAATCTCAGCACTTGGGAGGCTGAGGCAGGAGGATCTGTGTGATTTCGAGACCAGCCTGGGCTACAAAAGTGCGCTCAAGGCCAGCCTGAACTACATAATGAGACCTTGTCTCAAAAAGACAAAAAGACAAAAAGAAAAAAAAAGAAATTAGCAAAACCTTCTTTTTTTTTTTTTTTTTTTTTTGTCTTTTTGAGACAGGATATCGCTATGCAGTTCAGGCTGGCCTTGAGCTCACTTTTGTAGCCCAGGCTGGTCTGGAACTCCCACTGATCTTCCTGCCTCAGCCTCCCAAGTGCTGGAATTATAGGCATGCGCCACCATACCCGGCAAGACCTCCAAATTTGGAAAACTATATTCTGAAAGTAAAAAACAAAAAAGGGGCTCAACTTTGAGGACATTTCTAAATTCTAAACTAGAAATTAAGAATCATTTTCCCATAGGTTATTCATCTCACAAAGTTCACAGCATAACTACTTTAAAATGTAAATTATCTAGACATTATCATTGGATGGTAAAGTTATATCATACACAGGGTCGTAGAGTCTACTAACTGTTAATATCACTCAATCATGTTGGTTATAAATTCTCATAATGAAGGGCTTATATTTCAGCTTCCTGTGCACAGAGTAACACTGCACTAGCTTTTTGTGGGCTCCATTATTAGTTCCATTCCAGAGATGAAACAAGAAAGCTGTGTTTACTTCTGGCTTAGCATGCTTTGCTACTAATATTAGCACAGTTAGAGTTTTCTATCCTCTGTCAACATTTTTATAGTCCCAGAAACTATAGATATTGAAACATTCTGCACCATGTAGAAAAGGATTCTGAGCATAGTCTCTGGCTGATCTGTGATTGATAGAAAAAAGCAGGGAAGAAGAATTTGCTCCTGCAGACCTCGAAGGATTTGTTGGTGTCTGTTATCATAGCACGACCTAGACCATCTTCAGCTAAGGGCAAATAGACAGAAGCCATTTGTGCCATAGAATCACAAGAGAAACAAAAACTGAAATTAAATTTTTTTTCTTGAGAACGAACCGTTAAATTTTTTTCTTATCAATCATATCACTATAGTCATAATCTGGGGTACTAGGAGATGTTTGATCATCAGCTCGCCTACGTAAAAGTGTTTAGAGTACGTAGAAGTGTCTGAGAAGATCACACATTGAACATGTTTTCAAAATATTCACACACGAGAAAGTTGGCGCTATGTTCCTTGTTGCTACTGTACTAAACTTATAGGTATGCTGGATAGAGTATGAAAATATTTGTTTTAAAAATGCAAGCATTTATCAATTGATTAAAACTTAAATTAATATGCTGGCTTTCATTTGATCAGATTTTGAACTCACTATTTTATTAATCATCAATTCCTTTAAATATTTGGCATATATATACTGTAAATACGAAGGGGGAAAGAATAAACATGATTAATAATCATTTATTCATGAATGACAAATGAATATTTAGCTAGAAACCAGGAAAAGTGCAATGTATAGACCAGTAGGAGAGAATTACAAAACTAAACAGAAGAGTGGCACACTTTTTCAGAGTATGCCTTAGATGTGAAATCTTAAACACCCAAACAAAATGGTGTGATGAATTTTACAGAAAACACAATTTCAGTTTGAAAAATTCAAAGAGTCCTACTGCTTGGTTCTAAAGAAAAAGGTTTTGTTTCATGGCTATAGTAAACTGGATGTGGTAAACTGTAGGCAGAGCGGGAGGTCTCTAGCACCAAGCCGACCTTCACACAGCAAGACTTCGAGAGGAGGCATTTTAAGTACAGTAGGGCTGTTTCATTTATATCAGTGGGAAACATATTGTGATATTTGAGACAGACCAAGTCTATTATGTAGTTTATGCTTCAAAGGTTGCAAGTTTTTGGTCCAACAGACATTATAAACAATCGAGAAATTATTATAATGGTCCAAGCAGTAGTTATTTCTCTTTACCAAGGAAAAAATAGAAAGAATGGTGATAAAATTTTAATTTGGAATTGAGAAAAACATAAAACTATACCAATATGATGGATACATAAATAACTTCCGTAGTTATATATTAAAAAGTCTTAGTAAAGAATAGCAGAAGACGATGTTTGTTAAGCTATAAAAATTTTGAAAAAACAGAATCCTGTAGGAAGTTTGTTCTACATTTCTCTCTTTTTAAAAAAATTTTATTTACTTACTTATTTTCTTGTTTCAGAACTTTTGTTTGAGGGCAGGGCTGTCGCAGCATGTGGTGCCAGGGATCGAACCACGGTCCCTGCAGTCGCCCAAGCTTTCTTAAGCAGGCGCTTTAGAACACTGAACCATCCGCCGGGCCCCCACATTTCTCTTGGTGGTACCAAATTTCAGATTTTACATGTTGACTCATGGCATGAAAGTAATTACAAAAGAAATACTGATGTATAGCAAGAACAAAAACGTATTAAATTGTCCCTACACTAAAAGTTATTTAGCTTGGAAGAACTGAAAAGTATATATGGGCTCTGTTTGAAAGTTATCATTCGCTGATTTAAATGAACTATGCAAATAACTATTAAACTTTTCAACACACAAAATGTCAGAATTTAGAGAAATGCCACTTCTGATGACCCCAAAAGTCTTCTGTAATGAAGGAGATATTCTATTAAAATTTGTGGTCCGTGTTGCCAATTTGTTAAAAAAAGCAAGTTAGGATAGCTTGTAGAAATGTGCTCTTTCTGTTTAACTGTTGTAACACTTTCCTTCATTAATGTGGGTACGAGTGCAGAGTAGAAACGGAATTACAATCTACAAATGATCTCATCTGAGTATAACAAGTCGTTTCCTTTTCCAATTTTTTTCTGATTATGCAATTTTATTTCAATGTAGAAAATGCCATTGGACAGGTACACTCTGTAAGATCTCAGGACGAGGCTATAAACACCTACAAGTATTTCTATTTTTGGAAAATGCCTCCCATCAAATGAAAAGGATGTGACGCTCCTATTCTTTCAGTTCAGCATGTCTGCAGCTTTTGCAGAGGAGACTGAAGCCTCTCAGCATCTGTGTGCATCTTTAGTCAAGGGAGTTAATGGGATGACAAATGAAAAGGGAAATGGAAAGAGATCTGTTCACATTGAATTCCAAGCAAGGGGGTTCAGATTTCCTTAACATGTTCAAGGAAGTAATAGATGATTGTGTTCCAGGGTTGTTGTAAACTATTTTTCATTCTGTCAGTGCTGTGCTTTCATATCAGTCCCTACGTACAAAAAAAAAAAAAAAAAAAAAAAAAAAAAAAAAAAAAAAAAAAAAAAAAAAAAAAAAAAAAAAAAAAAAAAAAAAAAAAAAAAAAAAAAAAAAAAAAAAAAAAAAAAAAAAAAAATGTAGCAACAGTGACAAGCACAACCCATGACATCTGCCCACAAAGCTAATAGAGTAAATAAGCTATTTAAGGCACTGTAATGTGATTTGTTGAAGACTTCATTCTTGCTCCTTTTTTAAAAAGCTCGCTTTTGCATTTTTCTTTTTGTACTGTGAAGAAGTATCAAGTGACTAAGAATTTGTATTGTATAGCAATCCAAATGTACTTCTCAGTGGACATTTCTTCAGAATGAAAAATTCTAGGGCATTATTTCCACATATTATCTTTACATTTATCTACTCATTATTGTTCTTGTTCAGTAGCCCTCCCCCCCAAGTTCTTACATGCTATTTAAATTTTTGCTGTTGTTGTTTTATTTTGTTGTACATATTTGGTGTAGGATTTCACTAGAAAGCTTGGGCTCATAATGATCCTCCTGTTTCAGCCTCCCTGGCACTGGGATTACAGGCATGAGCCAGCTCACGTGGTTTCAGTGGCCCACTTAGTGCGCCCTGGGGTAGGGACTGCACACCAGGTGTTACCAGGGTTCAAGCACCGGCCCTTGTGCTTGCCTCACCAGGTACTTAGTTACATCTTATTATAAATAGCATAAGAATTAACTGGAAAAACTGGATTGTATCTATGATCAACTTGTTCTCTTTCTTTAAAAAAAAAATCCTTGTTTGTAATAGTTTCAATTACTTGACTCTTCATTTTATCACTACTTGCTTACTGTGCGTTGTGGCTACAGTAATGGTGAGGAATTTGTGCACGCACATAACGTGTTCTTAACCAGCCCATAAAGTACAAAGTCATACATATTGATGGAGCGCCATGTACTGGGTCAACCCATGAGCATGCTGTATAATCTCAAGCATATTTGTCTGCTCAAATAATATTCATTTCTTTCTTCTCTCTCTCTCTCTGTCTTTTTTTTTTTTTTTAAACTGGAGATTGAACCTAGTCGGCCTCCTGTGTTCTAAGAAGCTGCTCTCCCCTGAAGCTGTATCCCATGCCCTATTATTTATTGATGGTAGAAACTTTAATTTTCTTTCTTCTAGCTTTCTGAAATGAACAACACATGATTGTTACTTATAGTCACTCTACTGAGCAATAGTAGCATATATGGAGTGGTTGCCCCTAACTGTAACTTTATAAATAATATGTCTCTATCTCTGTCTCTGTCTCTGTCTCTATCTCTACCTCTATCCCTATCTCTTTATGTCTATCATTATGTCTCTATCTCTGTCTCTTTCTCTGTTTCCATCTCCATCTCTCTATCTCAATCAATCATCTCTATCTATCTATCAATCAATCAATCTATCTATCTATCCATCCATCCATCCATCTGCGCAGGACTGTAGTCTCCTTGATGAAATGATCTGCAATACCCTTTATTCTATTGCCAGGGAAAACATTTCACTCTTTTTCAGATAAACAGCATCCTGCTAGGTGTATGTAGCACATACTCATTATCAGTTAAACAGTTGACAGATACCCTGGTTGTTTCCTTATGCTGGCTATTTTGATAGCCCTTGAAATGACAATGGAAAGCCCAGCGGCTCCATGGCAGACCAACACCATCTGTTTTGGACACCCACTCCTCAGTGGGGTTGTTGGGTCATGTGCTATTTCTCTTTTATAATTTTTAAGAAGCCTATACAGCTTTTTTCATACTAATGACTCCATTAATTAAAACTCTTAGTTTAACACTGTCCCTTACATGCTCTCATTTTTTTTAAAAAGTACCTTAGGTTACATCATTTCTCATACAGAGAACCATATATTCAAAAGGAAAATTTGTTATTCTAAGAACGTAGCCCCTTTGTCTTTGTTATGAATTATTTAAGTACAAAACTGTATAGCCATAGTTGGCCAAAATATGATTTCCTGGTCTGCATCTACTCTACCTCTATTGAATCAATTTCCAGCTGTTTTATTTTGTGTTTATTGATCTATTTTTTCTGTATTTTGGTACAGGGACTACAGGGTCCCACTACCCAGATCAGTCTCGTAATGATCCTCCTGCTTTCAGCCTCCCAAGTGCTGGGATAACACATGTTCCACACCATGTCCAGTCTCAGCTGGTTTTCCCAGCATACCCAAGGGATGGGGCCTGCACAGGAAGCCAGAATCAAGCCCCAGTCCCTATACCTGCTTAAGCCGTTGCTTTACTCCACTGAGCTCGCCGGCCAGCCCTTTTCTACCTATCTTACATCCACCAAAACAAGCAAGTTTTCATTAACACTTTGTTAGACTGAAATATAATCATACACTTAGACATTGTGAGAAAAAAAAATGTTTAAATATTAGGGAAATTACTGAGACCCTGTACCAAATACATAAAAAAAAAATCTTGTGGTGTTAGCTTAGAATGTTCCTGTTTTTCTTCTATTTTGGGTAGAAAGAATAGAGCAAATTAGACTCAGTTGGTATAATTTTTATTTATTGAAGGCTGTGAAAATGTAAAGGTATACTAAGGACACTGCAAGAAAATGTATTTTGTTTTTCTTTATAAGCTTTATTTTCCAAAATTTAATATTTTAAAAAGTAATTTTAGTATATTTCATGCAGTGAAGTATAAATTTATTTTAATATTTGGCTGTCTAAGTTACATTTATTGATGGATATACAAAATCTACCTATATTTGTTATTTTATTGTGTTTTTAAAAGTTGAGGGAAAAAATAAAAAGAAAATTTGAGGAACACCAAGGAAGTTAAGAATCTGGCAATATTTTGCATTTTCTGGTCAATGATAAATGATTATTTTGAAAGACCTATGCCATAATTGTTCAAACTAAATGAAAAAAAAAATACATTATCAGTTGAATATCTCAATTACAAAGCTGTAGATTTGAGTTTAGAACTTTTTTTGTTTTTGTTTTTTATATTATGGCCAGCCTGCTCTGACAGTGGGGCTGGCATAGCATGTGGTGCCGGGGATTGAATCAAGGTCCCTGCTGTCGCCTAAGCTTGCCTAAGCAGGCGCTCCAGCATACCGAGCCATCTCACTGGCCTGAGTTTAGAAATTTTGACATGGCCTATTCACATGTGGTTTCCTCCAAGTATTTATATTTTAATACATCTCCTAAGAGTATCTTGCTTGTTTATTTTCTTCTTTTGATTCAATCCATCTAAAACTTTAAGGTCAATTCAAGGTTTTAGAAATGATATCAGTAATGAGTTAACCTTGCTTTGCTGTATTTAGTTTTGTTTGAAACAGGGTCTTCTGTGCAGTTCATGCTAACCTTGACTTTCCTGGGCACCCAGCCTGGCCCCCAAATCATGATTCCCTTTGCCTCAGCCTCCTTAGTGCTCAGATTACAGATATGTAGCACCATGCCCAATTGAATAAAATTTATTTATTAATTCATGTGTAAGATGCTAAATCTTAATGTTGTTGCTGATGCAGTGATAAAGTTATTCTTCATTTTATTGCTTAGACCACCCCCTTACCCCTTACTCTACAGGAAGGAATACTCAAATTCTATTAAAATAACCTTGCTAAAATAATTACTTGCAAACAATTATGCAATGAAAAGATATTTGGGGAAAATTGAGTATAGTACCATCTTCTATACTGAGATAAATAAATAGTAACCTTTAAAACAGCTTCATAAGTAGTAAATTTGAAGTAGGGACTTTATCGAAAAAGGAACTGTTCTTTTTGAGCTTGTGTTGTCCATGAGTACGAGTGCATAAGCCATCCTGTAGCTATAGAGGAGCACATCTTCACAAATACACTTAGTATGTTAATTCAGTCAGGTTTTACTTGCCTCTGAGATTTATTTTAGCGTAACTCACAGGAAATATACTCACTGTTAGGTAGAACACATATATATAATCTCAGGCACAACAGAAATGGATACTAGTTGCTTCATTTTGATGATCATTTAGAACTCAGTCTGGGTTAATCTAAGAAATTGCATTGCAAGGTTCTCATATTCTGTGATGAAAATTCAAAATATGTCTATATTTCCAGAACTGGCATATGTACATATGCTGGCTAAGTAATAATGTTGAGGAACTTGTAGATTTAGGAGTTTAAGTTTATGTTAGGGTCCGTGTCTAGGTGTCCCCCCGCAAAGTCTGATTCAGCTCCTGGGGAAGCTTCCAGAGTCTGTGATTGGTTCATGACTCAGTGCTGGGATTAGGGGTCTGAGTACTGTGCACACCCTGGGGCAGATCGCTTGATACAATGTAAGGAAGGGAGAGAGGCGTGGCTAGCTGCCTCCATGCCCCAAGGAAGGGAGGGAGGCGGGGCTTCCTAGTTGCAGCCATGCCCCAGGGAAGGGAGGGAGGCGGGGCTTCCTAGCTGCAGCCATGCCCCAAGGAAGGGCGGGAGGAGGGGGGGCTAGCTGCAGCCACTGCTCCTTCTTTGGCCCTTTGGTGTTTCTCTACTGCCATGAACTGCTGCCTTCTGTTGTGTGTGACACTGCACAGTAGTCACCCAAGTATGGGCCAGAACTGCCACTGACTGCCAGCTAAATAAACTTTTCCTTCTTTAACTTTGAATGTCAGGTACTTTATCCCTGCAGCAACAAAAAGTAACCAAGAGTTCTTGATGCTAGTAAGTTTAAGGAAATTCTTTGTGTTTTCCACTCACTGCTTTATTTCAATAACATATCTGACAGAAATTCTGCAAAATATTTGTGAATATATTACTTTCCTTGTGTCCAAAGCTCATTTACATTGTCCCCATTTAAACAACCCTCATGTGAATGCAGCTGTTTTCTTAAAGAAATTGTGAAGTCTCTGAAAGGCAACCCATACCTGCTATATAATGACAACACTTTCTTTCTTTCTTTCTTTCTTTCTTTCTTTCTTGCAGGACTGGGGATCGAACTCACAGCCATGCACTTACCAGGCAGGCACTTGTGCCATAGAGCTATATCCCCAGCTCCAATGACAACAAATATTTATTTATTTATTTATTTATTTATTTATTTACTTTGTCTTTTTGAGACAGAGTCTCAACTATGCAGTTCAGGTTGGACTTGAGGTCAGGCTGATCTGGAACTCACTGTGATCCTCCTGTCTCAGCCTCCAAACTACTGGGATTACAGGTGTGAGCCACCACGCCCGGCAATGACAATACTTTAGACAGAACTAAATACTGAGTTTGAAAGTAGTTAAGGCTTAGGGCTGGCGAGATAGCTCAGCAGAGGACGGACAAGCTTAAGCAAGCACAGGGACTGGGGTTTGATCCATGCAGTATGGCCATGGCAGTGTACCACTGTTATTCCCAGTGATGACCAGGCTGAAAACAGGAGGATCTCTGAGTCAAAACAGCGTAGAGAGACCCTGTACCACATACATAAGAAAGAAATCAAGTCTTGAAAATATAGACCATATAAAATACTAAGGAATTAAATATATTTTTGAACAGTAATTTATGTTAATTAGTGAATAAAAGGGAAAAAGGCTTCTCTAATACACGGAGAGCTGGAAAAGTATAAATGGCATGATTTACTGTTATAAAGAATGAAATGCACCCATCAATTGGAATATCTCTCTTTTTTTTTTTTGTCTTTTTGAGACAGGGTCTCAGTATGCAGTTCAGGCTGGCCTTGAGCTCACTTTTGTAGCCCAGGCTGGTCTCAAACTCACACCAATCCTCCTGCCTCAGCCTCCCGAGTGCTGGGATTACAGGCGTGCGCCACCTTGCCCGGCTGGAATATCTCTTTTAAAAGGCATTATCCTATTTAGTTTTTAGATAATGCATTTTATTTCTGTTTGTAGTGGATGATGCCCTAATAATAGAAGACACAGTTCAAAATTGTCTTTCTTTCTCTCTCAAACTCTTTCCATTGTTCAAGAAGTAGTTGATAATATTCCGGAAATTTGTTTAATCTACAGTTACTTTACCCATTATCTGAAGTATTCCTCAAATGGAATTTATTTTCAGTAATGCCTTTGTGTTTAAAAGCCTCCCAATATACTGCTGAGTTCAGCAACTGAAGTAAATGGGCTTTGAAGAATTATAGGTTATTACCACTTTCCTCAAGTCATCTTTCTGAACTGGAAGATTAAAAGCTGTCTTCCTACCAGGTAAACATTTTTGAAGCTTTGCTGAAAAGAAAGTGTGATAGCATCAGCAACTTTGATCTCTGCATCCTCAGGAACAGAGCGGCCAGCATGTTTCCTTTCTTATCTTTCAGGCCCATCGAGGAGGATAAAGTTTTCATGGTGGTGATAAATGTTTCACTGTAAGGCATTAGCTTAATTATACAGCTGTGAACTAAAGGTAAATGGCTTCCCTGAAAGACTACTTTCCTATGAGAATTAATGTCGTTGCTCGATTGAAACAGCAGAGGAGAAATAGTGTTTTTAATAAATATCTGGTAGTGTTTGGGTATATCTGGTAGTGTTTGTGTAGAAATGTACATATGTACATTCGCGGAAAATAACTGGTTGTAAAATCATAGAATGTTTGAGTTTCTATGACATCGAAAGTGAATGTTACATTTCACATTGGGAATATATTTAAAGCTGTATAATTCTAATTAGAGAATGTAATAGAAAGCATCACTGGTATTCATTATTTAATCTCATTTCTTGTAATTTACTTTGAAAATTAGTAATTCAAACTAATGATTAGTATTTTATACTTTTTTAAAAATTATTCAAATATTGTCACTTTCTTTTACACACGCCAAACCCTGATTTTCATTATATATGTATATATATATATATACATATATATATATATGTCACAAATGTGTGTATATAAAACAGAGTGGGGTCCAGGGAGATAGCTCCATGGACCTGCCCGGCAAGTGCAAGGCTGTGAGTTCAAACCCTGGTCCTGGGAAAAAAAAAATAAATAAAAATAAATAAATAAATAAATAAATAAAACAGAGTGTAAGAAAAGGGTAAATTGCTATTTCCAAAACAAGATGTCTCTACAAAGAAAAAGCAAACATTAATATTATAATTTCACAATCCTCAGTTTATAACTAATACGTAATCATTTCAGTCATGTTGTATACTTTCTATTAGTGATGAATGTGTATAAACTAAGAGGGGTAAACATCAATTAGCCCTACCTGAATATATTTATATCATATATTATGGTAAATTGAGAATACGTTTTAAATGAAACTCAGTCAGACAGACGAACTGTAGTCTATGTCATAGGAATCAAGTAGGATCGTAAAGCTCCCTGGCTGTTATAAATGTCTAGCTTTGACAACAGGCCACTTAATTGACAGCTGCTACCTGAAACTTCTGAAGGATTAACGCTTGTATAATTGGCAAGCTGCTTTAAAATTTCATGGCAGTTTTAGGATTTAACAAGTCACCGTGGGCTCATTTAGCAAACAATATTCTATGCCTTGGACTTAAAAAAAAACAGTTATTAATGACTAAGTCTCCTTTGAAGTTTACAGGAGAATTCTAGAACATGTGGCCCTGTGAAATTCTGTTGCATGTGTCACTGTCTAGTTGTTCCCCTAACCTCATGCTATCATGGGTCAGACTTGAAGGGTTTGAGATGAACTCATGATCCACTGAGGTGTGGATGTGAGTGTTGCTGGGATTGTGTGTGTGAGTACTGTGCCCAGCCTGGGCCGGATAAGCAGAATACAGCCGAAGGCAGACAGACTTGCTCTCTGCAGCCACTGATGCCTCTATTTGCTTTCTCTGCTTCTTGCCCCGAACAGCTTCTCTCTTCCATGTGCCACTCTGCCTTGGAGCTGGCTGTGTATGGAATGAAACCTCCAGGAACTCTGAGCTAGATTAACTTTTCCTTCCTTCATTTTGAGTTTCTGGTATTTGTCCCAGCAAAGAGAGAAGTGTAACCCAGGCAAGATTTGGTACCAGAGAAGTGAGGTCATTGCTGTGGCTAAACTTGACCGAGTGGATCACGATCTTTTGGGAATGGCTTATGGAAAGAGATAGAAAAGATTTGGAAGTGTTGCCTATAAGCGAAGCACTGGACAGGCTTCAGTTGTTACGTTTGAGAGATTCTGGTCACAGCTCAGACCAGAAGGCTCACAGAAAACCTGCCTGTAAAGACCAGACTGGGGAGGTTTCTGTTGGGAAGAAGGACGGCATAGATTGTTGGACTCCAGATGATTTGTGTTATAGCTTGGTAGAAAGCTTTGTCTGACTTTTTCTTGTGTCCAGAGACTGCCTGAAACTGAGATTAAGCGCGGCAGACTGGTTAATCTGACAAAATCTCAAAGCAGCTGAATACTGAGACAATGGAATGGCTGTTTTGTTTTTGTTGTGGTGGTTGTTTGTTTGTTTTGTTTTTGCCAGATGTATGTTAAGAATGAAGTACAAAGAGCCTATTAGAATGATTTAAAATGTGTGTTTGGCCAGAAAGGAAGTACCAATAAAGCTATGGAGTGCAAAAATAGAGCTGATGATCTCCATTGTCAAGAAGGAACCAGAGAATCCAAAAGATGGCCTGAGAGAGTGACATAAGACAGCAAGTCTTTACTCTTTGTACTCTCTTGCAGTCTCAGAATTGCAAAGGAGAGGAACTTTGCCTTGAGGAAAAAGCCACAGAGTGCTGTGTTCTGTGTTTCCAGAATGGTGACAGCAGCCACACCAGGTTCCATAACAGTGCCAACATGGAAAGTTTATTCCTTGGACTCAGGATCGTGGTGCTTAGCAATATAAGCATTGAACCCCTACATCCAAGAGAAAAGAAAGCCTGGCTGCTGCTCCAGCGGGCAGCAAACCTTGGCACCATCTATGTGGTGTTGATTTTGGGTGCATTCAGAATTCAACAGTTCTGAGCTCAAGAAGGTTTCCATGGAGATCACGATTTGCCACAGATTATTTCAGTTGTTCCACATGGAACTACAGGACTTAATGTTGGCCCTGCTAGATTTTGGACTTGTGCTGGTCCCAATCCTTTGTATTCCCATATTCTGTGTGCCTTTGGAATGTAATGTTTATCTTGTGTCGTTGAATTTTGAAAGTGCTTCGTTTTTCGTTTGTACAGAGATTCACAGCTAAGAGTTTGGCTTAGATCTTAGAGGAGACTTTAGACTTGGACTTTTCAACAATTCTGAAACTGTTGGGACTTTGGGAACTCTTAAAAATCGACTAAAG
>PVJA010029605.1:15574-26605 GCA_004027025.1 Myocastor coypus
TTTTTTTTTTTTTTTTTTTTTTTTTTTTTTTTTTTTTTTTTTTTTTTTTTTTTTTTTTTTTTTTTTTTTTTTTTTTTTTTTTTTTTTTTTTTTTTTTTGTGGGACTGGGGTTCAAACTGACGACCTTGCACTTGCCCAGCAGGTACTTGTGCCTCAGAACCATCTCCCCAGCTTATATTGGTTGCTTCTAATATAGCATTTTCCCCTAAATTTACATGGGAGGATGTGATTACTTCTTCCAGAAAACAAAGACATACAGATGAAAAGTGCTTAGTATGAAAGAACATGAGACCATGTTGACCCATTCCGCATCTGCGCTAGGGCTAGGTAGGCAGAGGGGGAGAACCATACTCGATGCCATCTTATCTGTGCTATCTTAATATGCAATTTGTGTTTTGGATTGTACATAACAATTAACTTAACACTATAAAACTTATTTTTCTCTTTGGTTGCATATATTGAATACTGGATCTAAAATTGCATTTTGGACCTTAGGGCATCGATTTTCTTTATGCCCATAAACCACATTCAAAGAATCATAAGTGACTGTAGCAAGACCTGTTTATTCTGAAGATTCCTGATTTACTGACTAATTCAGATTTTACCACAAGTACTGTTTCCAGTGCATGAGATATTTTACTATGTTTCATTATTTCATGAAACATTGACCTAGCAATATTAACAATGTCACAAACAAGAAGGTACCGAAAAATAAAATTAAAATTGAAAATTTTAACATTATAATGCAAGACCTCAAGCAGATTCATGACTCACAGGCCACAAATTTCCTACTAAATATGTAAAAATGTAAGAGAAAAAACTGTAGTAAAATAAAAGAATCAAAAGTGGAAGAATATGCAAGATGTAGAAAAGCCAGGAAATTATGAATTTATTTTTGAAACATTACTTCACAAACCATAATTCTTTCCTCTAAACTGGAAAATATTTCTTGTGATTACCTGAGATAATAATCATGACTAAAGTACTATGAAACAAGTTAAAGAACACTTTTGCTGGTAGACATTGAGTTAGCGTTTATTAACAAATTACGTAAAGAAGTTGCACTTGTATTTTAGATTCCATAGGAAAAAATGTATTTATATATTCTGTCCGTTTACTGCCATGAAGCAACCCTTTATAGTTATTAATATTAACCTGAATCTATAAATAAAAGTGTTTGTATGTCAAATATCACATTTTCAAACTTACTTGAGTTTAAAATTCAACTGTACTCTCTGCAGAAGTTTCATTCTCAAGAATGTATGAAATGAAATACTGTTACCATTTAATAATCACAAACTATATTTTATCATTCCTTCAATGAGTTATTTTCCTGTGCAATTATTTTTCTTTATGAACATTTTTTTAATGTATTTAGTACAGGGTCTATGGAGTCTCACTACTTAGATCAGACTCATAGTGATCACATAGTGATCCTCTTCTTTTATAGCCTCCCAAGCTCTGGGCTTACAGGCACACACCACCAGGTCCAGTCTCAATCACAGTTTTAGGGTGCCCTGGGGGTGGGGCTGACTGACATGGCAGGCCATGGAAACAAACCCCCAGCCCCTGCGTCTGCTTAAGAAGGAGCTATACTCGGTTGAGCTATCTAGTCACCCCTCCATGTGCTCTTAATAGGAAAGCCATATACAACTTAAAATAATAACTTAATGCTGAAAGCATAGTTACTCAGAAGAAAATGTTCTTATAGACAGATAACAGATAGGAAAAACACTTAGAGAAAACAATTCAAACACTGATTTAGGAAATGCTTCTATAGCATATATTTGTAACCTCCTTGAATGCTGAATATTTATTAATGTTGAATAAATTATTGAAAACTATATACAAAAATTTTCACAGAGGTAATTTATATATCAAGTATATATTCACATTTTTTAATTCTCATTAAACTTTGTTTTTTATTAGTTTTAATAAGAATAATATGACAGTTTAAAAACAGTAGTACATTCGCAATAATTGATACAGTGCATATTGTTCTCCTCATAGTAGTTATGCAGGGCATAGGGTGTAGATGTGATTAATTTTCTAATTGTTATTGGTACAGAAAATTTCTTCTCTTTAACCTAAGAGAAAGAGGTTGTGCATATTCAGTATAAAATATTTGAATTTGTAGTGTTGTCTTACTGTGGATTAATGGGTGAAATTGTAGCTCTTATGAATTACACTGCAATGTAATAATTGTCACTTGATATTAAGACAGGGTAATTAATGTTCTGAAAATTTTAAATTAGGCCATAAGTGTCATCATTTAATATGAGCTCCTGTTTTAAAGTTATCAAGAGCAAATTCCAATATTTTAGAAAATAAACTGTTGATCTAAGTTGTTTCCTTCAAATCGGCACTAGACAGCCAAATTCAATAGAAATATCTGAATAATACTGCTCTCTATTCTGTCATTCTGAAACACATTAAAATAAACATGTAATGCCTATGCTTCAGAGGCAAATAACTGTCTTCTCTATGCTTGTCATATTGGAGGAAAGTAAAACCTAAATTAATCTAATGAAAATTCACTTGGAATAATTTAAACAAAGGAATGAATTATAAAGGAAAGTCAGAAGCCAGCTTGAGATTATTGAAGCAAAATTTATGTTAAAAATTATTACAGTACTACACAAACTGTTTTATGCAACTTTGTAGATTTTTAAGCACCTGCATGCCAGATGGTTGGCATATATTTTTATTTTAGCAATTCTGCATCTCATATATTGAAAAGGCTATTGATGTAAGAGTATGCAAGTTACATTTCAAACATAGTTTCAGACAAATATATCAAATTCCTTTTAAAACTAGCCTTGAGGAAACCATGCATTATCAGTGATCTCCAAAGAATATATCAAATCAGAAGCAGGGTAAGTAAATATCTGAATCTGTACCCACAAACGTTACATACATGTTCTGTATTAGTCAGCAGATTTCATCAAACCAGCAACAAGATAAATGGATGCAACTGGAGACGGTCCACATACGTGAAGTAATAAGACCCACATGGGCTAACATCGTATTCCTTCCCTAGTGTAAGAGACTGAAAGAGTAAATAAAATTGGAAAGGTACAGTAGATAAAGGTAAAGAAGCTACTCAAAAGGAAAGAACTGCAATGGTGGAAGGAACGAAAGTAAAGAAGAAAAGGGAAAAATATATACAAGTGCCTAAGATCAGTATGTATAAATATATATATATATATATATATATATATATATATATATATATATTATACATAAGATACATATATATGTTAATGTATATATAAATAAACACAAGATATCTAAGATAATTGTACTACTACTTCAGTTATTTATTATAAGGGAGAGTTAATGTCTAATTATTGATAAAATTTGAATGTTTATAATTGATAATCTGAACAATAAATTGAACGTAGCAATATTCAATTTAACAACCTTTGTTAATTTGTTATCATTGTATTTTGAAATTCTGTATCTGTTTTGTAAATTATCTGTAAAATACATGCATTATGATCTTTAATAGGAGAAAGAAAGAAAGAAAGAAAGAAAGGAAAGAAAAAAAGAAAAAAAGAAAGAAAGAAAGAAAGAAAGAAAGAAAGAAAGAAAGAAAGAAAGAAAGAAAGAAACTTAGATTCTAATATGAGGTAAAGATGACTGAAAGTATTTGGAGGCGAATACAATGACTTGCTCAAAATTGTGTCCTTCATGGACCTCAGCAAGGCAACTCATGTTGAGGAGAACAACAGAGGTTGAATTTTAACTCTTCCTCAGTCCTTGGGCAATGTGTTTCATTTTCTTTCCTAGACTAAAAGTGCACAAGCATGTATAATAACCAAAATCATTATTTTGTATTTTACAGATAATTTACAAAACTGATACAGAATTACAAAATACAATGATAGGAAATTAACACATATCTAAAAGACCAGAATGGTAGGCATTCCAAGCATGGTTTTAGTATTACACATTGTTATCTTCAGTTTCAAAAACCCGTTGGAGTTTCTTAGGACCGTTGTCTAAATTATCTTGCATATATAAGTGAATGGCTTTGCCTCTACAAGTTTCCTAACTTTTCTACTTGCTGTCTCTTCATTTGTTTAATCCTTAAGTTTTTGCTTTCCATGAAACTATGCTATGGCATTGAATGTGTATTTCTTCTTTACAGTTTTTACAGTAGGGAAACTATTTAACATTTATACATGTGGGTCTGGTTTATTTCATTTATGAGTATATCTTCAAGTTGCATCTACTTATATATGAAGGTGCTATTCCATAGCACAAAAACACCACATCTTTTTCATCCATTCATGAGGTGATGGGCATTTTGGTTATTTCCAAGATTTGGCTACCACAATTTGTGCTGCTATAAACATAAGCACATATATATCACTATGATATGATGTTTTCAGTTCTTTTGGAAAATTCCAAATTGCTGGATAGCTGGATTGAATGAGATTTCCAGTCCTAGCTTTTTAAGGAGTCTCCACACTGATTTCCATAATAGTTGCACCAGTCTACATTCCCGTCAGCACTGGAGAAGGGTTCTTTTTCCACAACAGCATCTCCAACATTTGTTGTTGGTTGATTTCTTTATGATAGCCATTATTTCTAGCGTGAGATGCTATCTCAGTGTGGCTTTAATTTGCATTTCACAAATGGCGATTGATGTGCAGCATATTCTTATGTATTATTTAGCTTCTAGTATTTATTCCTCGGAGAAGTGTGTGTTCATCTTGGGTGCCCATTTCTAGATTGGATCTTTAAACTTTGTGACCCTTACTGTTTTTTAATTCTTTATAAATTCTAGATAGAAGACTTTTGTCTGAGTGCTTATTAGTTTTGATTTTTTTCCAAATTTGTGTGTTGTCTTTTCATTCTATTGGTAATGTCTTTCTTCTTTTTTTCTATATTTTTAGGGAAGTGTCTATAGGGTGATCAGGGTCTCACTACTAGATGAGATTCATAATGATCGACCTGTTTACAGCCTGCCAAGAGCTAGGATTACAGGCATATGCCACTGCACCCAGTCTGAATGGCTGTCTCAGCGTGCCCAGGAGCAGGGCTGCCAATGCAGGTCCAGGGATCAAACCCTCAGCTCCTGTCCTAACTGGAGGTGCTTTAATTGGTGATTTGTTTGGACGTACAAAAGCTGCTCAATAAGAGGAAGTCTCATTTGTTAAATCTTTCCCGTATTCCCTGTGCAGTTTGATTTCTCTTTATGACCTTTTCCCCTACATCTATTCAAGATTTACTCTTACTTTCTCTTCCAGGCGATTTAGATTCTCTGCTTGATTATGTAGATATTTAATCCATTTTACCTTTAGCTTAGTGCACAGTGATAGACCTGGGTCAAGTTTCAATTTTTGGCATGTAGAGAGTCACTTTTGAGCACAATTTGTTAAAGAGGCTATCTTTGTTCCAGTAAGTATGTTTGGCTCCTTTGAGCAAGATGCAAAAGCAAATACAAACATATACAGGTATCTTTTTCTAACAATCGAGGTGTAGCATTAGAGTATTTATTTGTTCACATTCTGTTTCTTTTAATGTGTGAGTTCACAGTTAAAATTTCCATCCTAGAACTGTTTTCATTACATCGCATAAATTCTACTATCTTGTGTTTGAATTTTCAATAAATTTTATATATTGATCTGTTTCTTTTCTCTAGTGGGTTTATTATATTGTTTTGTCATATTCTTCTGCTGGACTTATGGTATCTTGACTAATTATATGTCTGGGTGTATTTTTAGTTGGGCTGATGTTATTTGAAATTCTGTGTGCCTCAAGTTACCTGAATGTCAGGTTGTTTTCTCATATTTGGGGATTTTCCTTCCCTTATTTCTGCCCATATTCTTTCCACATCGTATCAATTTCTTCTTTCTTGCTGATGCCTATTAATTTCATGTTGCTCATCTTTGCATCACCTTGCAGATGTTGAATTATTTTTTCCTGTATCCTAGCTATTTTTAAGATATCCTTTTTCAACTTTTCACTGGCTGTGACCATATGTTCAAGATCTGAAATTCTATCTTCCCTTTCATTCACATGGTATTGCCATTTTCTTCTATATTAGTGAGATTTTTTGTTTTCCTGTATATACCTTTGAAACTGTTTCATGCTATTTTTTTGCTCTATTGCTTATTCAAGGATTCATCACATTTCTATTCTCCTCTAGATATTTTAGCACTGTCTTCTTTAGGAGTGTTTATTAATTTTTTCATTATACTTATTCTTTCATTTTCTACTTCAGACATAATTTATGATCTGGCTTCCTCTCTACCTTTCTTCAGTTGTTCCTTTACTTCACATGCTATTAATTCAGAGATTTCTCTTTTTACTTCAGAGGTCATACCTGATCTGATTTCTTCTATGCTTTATTGTATTTGTGTTTTTTTTTTCCTTCAGATGCTACTAACTCAGAGATTTCAGCTGTGTGATTCCCATTTTCTTCTATGCTACTGTCTCCTGCATTTGGTTGAGCTCAGGGCCTGTGACTGCATCTTGCTCCTTCTCTGTTTCATTTTGTATAGCACTATCCTCTGACCTTTGGTGTAGAATTTTGGTGAAACTATGTCAGTAGTGCCTACTGAAATTTGGGTCCAGATCTACCAAGCTGCAACTTGTCCTGATGTTTCAGGGTGGGTCTGGCTGCTGTGTTCATCTTCTTCCTTCTGTAGCCCCTGGAAGTGAAGCAGCTGTGCTCGCCTGACAAGATGTTCACCTCCTAGATTAACTGTGAGGGTCTGAACCCAACCTTTATGCAGGGAATTTTGCTGCAGGGTTCTATAGGAGGTGCTGGATATGAGGACTGGATGGGGAAGTTCTGGTCATGGTGTGCAGGCCAAAGTTTCCACATAAGATGGTCCTGGATTCTGGGCGGTCGAGTTTTGGTCTCCCTGTGAAGGCAAAAGTACTTTTCTTCCTTTCGGTAAGCATACTTGGGAAATCAGCTTCTAGCTTCAAATTCTTCAAACATAATTTTGGAAGTTATATTTTATGCTTATATTTCAGGCTTATTCATTATTAAACACTTTGAAATTATTGTTTCAGTTCAGTTTAGTATTAGTTTTTATTTTTACTTTTCTTCATATTACTGATCAAAACACCAACTCCCTTATAAATTTCAGCTTCAGTGTAACAATGTTTCCTGATTTAGAGGTAGGATGATATAATTCGACATTCAGTAGAGCACAAATTGGGTTTTTATAAATCTTATTGTGTTAAACATTTCTTGGATAAAGCATTGTTTACGTGCCTAACTTTTAAAGATGAGTTGGGGCGGGGATGTAGCTCAGGGGCATAAGCGTCTGCCTGGCAAGCACGTGGTCTAGTTTGATCCATAATGAAAAAAAAAAAAAGATGAAAATCATTGAACTTAAATTCAAGTTATCTGTTATATGAATTCATTCTTGAATAAAACATTAAAGTTTTAGGAAATAATAATATTAATGTATAAATGATATTAATGCTATGCTTGATTAGAAATTAGCATGCTCTTTAAAAACATATAAATTTGATTTCTATGTGGCTGAACTTGGGAATATGCATCCAATAAAAATTGCTTGAGGGAACGTAAGTATCCCAAGGCTGTAATGAATGATCGAGCTCTTGCTGGGTAATGCGCAGAGATTTCCCTTTGGGTCATGATGCACGAAGTGCTTTTAAGTTATCACAGAATAATAATAGAGCTCTCTTATTTTCCTTGAACAACCACCAAAAATTGGATAATGTTTGACATATTTTTCCTTAAAGCTAGCATGGTCTAATGGCTCTCCTATCTTCAAAACATTTCTGCAGAAGATGGAAGGAGGCTGAGCCTAATGAATTAATATTAATGTTCCTTAATCAGTAGAATCATAGAGACGTGAATGGCATACCTCTTCTGAGAGGTTTTCTGATAGAAAGAGAAAAAAGCAAACATCATAGTCAAGAAATATGTAATTTCCAGGTGGACAATGGAATTGAGTGTGCGATGAAGCTGAGGTGATAGGCCCTGAGTTAATATGGCATTATGCAAATTCCACAAGATTGTATGGCTAATATTACAAAATTCAAGGAATACAAGAGGAAGGCATTAAGATAGGGCAGGTTGATAATTGTCATATTTAGCTGGGAATAATAGATGTAGAAGATCATTTGGAGACTGAAAAGATGAGCTGCACTTTCGACGTGATTTACTTAATACTCCTATGAGCCTCTGAAATGAAGAAATATCCAGGAAGCCAGTGGGAAAAGATCCCAGTTTAGGACTAGAAGAGAAACTCTAATGGAAGATGCAACTTGTGAGGACAGAGTTATGTATCTGACAATGTAAAAGATACAAAGGGAATATGTGGGTAGGGTCTCCTGGTATACATCAAAGTCTAAGATTCTACATTATATAGAAATGATGTGGAATTTCACTAAACAAAATAGCATCAGTTTGACAGTATTTGTTGTATTGCAATGTTGTCTTCATATTAATTATTCAGATAACCAAATGTATGTATGTAAAATTGGAAAGAGATAGAATGAAGAAGAAAGGTTATAAGAAATTAAGAAAAAAGGGAAATGAAAACAATTTCAACAAACAAAACAAGTTAAGCATTACCTGCCTCTTTCTATCGACTAGGAAAAATCCACAATACAGTTCAAACCCTCCTGCTTACATACGTACATATATTTCTTTCCCCTACTTCCTCTCCGGTCCTCATCTGAGTAATTCATTCTTTTTTCATTCTTTTGTTTTTCTTTTTGAATTTTTGGGAAGGGTCCACAAGATGTTTAGGGTCTCACTGCTAGGTTGGACTCATCGCGATCTGCCTGTTTACAGCCTCCTAAGAGCTGGGATTGCTGGTGAACTTCACCACTCCCACTCACAATTGCCTCTCAGCATGCCCTAGGATGTGGGGCCTGCAGGGTAGGCCCAGCATCGATCCCCTGGCTCCTACGCCTACTTGCAGAGACTTTAATCTACTGAGCTCTTTGTCCAGCCTCATCCTTTGGTTTCTTTACATGAAAATTGCATCACATTTAAAAGTCCCACTGTATGATTCTGAATCCTAGGTTTCAATCTTTGTGCCAAAATTTACTACTATTTAAAATCTGAAATGTAACTTCCCAGAGGTGTAATGTGTACAATCCCATTAAAGGATACCACTATTGCAAAAAGATTTCTTGTACTGAAATTCCTATCCATTTAAAAACAAAACAAAACAATGTGTCTTGTTTTAATTATCTCACAATAATTTTTATGTTTATTCCGTACCACATAAAGTTTTGATATATGTATATACTGTGTAATAAAATGAGTATTTGGTCTACCTATCATTTCACATATTTAGCACTTCATTATAAAAAGAATATGCAATATCCTGTCACCTGAATATTTTGAAATTTTCCATAAAATGTTAATAATCATAGTTACCCTATTGTGTCAGAGAACATTGAACTTATTACTTCTAAGTATAGCTGTGTACTACCTGAGCAATCATTTCCTGTCTTCTCTCAGTCTTTCTCCAGATGTAAATCCTGGCTTTCTGTGTTGGTCACATTTCCAACTGGTGGCCCGAAAACTTGACACGTGTAACTCAGAGGAGAGGTTTCGGTCTCTCTTCTGCTGGCTTGAGTGTGGAAACATGGTCCAAAGCTGTGTTGGCGCAATGCTGCTGTTCCACTGCAGCCAGGAGGCAGAGGACAGCCAGGCAGTAGCATTTGTGCTGCACAGAAGTTTTAGAAATATCCCCAACATCTCCCTTCCTCCACCAGGGCTTCCCCTACTAATAGCAGTTGAAGCTACAAGAATTAACCAGTAGACCCAAGGATAAGCATTGAAATTCTCTCCAGGAATTTCAAAACATCCAGGTTGATGATTCTGAATATGTCACTTTGTTTGAAAATGTATAAAATTTTCTTAACATTTCGTAAAATAAGCATCAGCATATAATCTACTTCATAGACTTTTCTATTAGTGAGGTTAAGATGTGGAGACTGGGCATGGTGGCGTGCTTGTTATCCCAGCTCTTGAGAGGCTGTAAACAGGTGGATCACTATAAGCCTGATATAGTAGTGAGAACCTGAACACCCTGTAGATTCTTCCCTGAAATATAAAAATAAATAAATAAATAAATAAATAAAAAGCTTAAGATGTGTTTTGAACTTTGCATAACTTGCCCTATTATAGTTATCGGAAAATTTTATTGCATACTTTTTTACATTTTATATGCTAATTATTTATTTACATATCTTCTCTGTCTTTTTTTTTTTTCCTTTTCCTTTTCTTTAGTTTGCAGTATGAGGGACTGAAATCAGGACCCTGTGCTTGCCAGGCAAGCACTTACTCAACTGAGCTATCTCCCCGGTTATGTGATTATATCTTTTGAATCCTTTGAGGTTTTTATTCTTACATGATGAAAGCATTCCTATAAATATTTATAGAGTCAGTGTACCATTATATGATATACTAACTGGATATAGTGAATAAGCTTGCAAATACAACAAAACAATAATAATCAATGAAATAGGAATGTCTAACTTAACAGCCGAGCTTGTCCTGGAAAAAAGGTGCATAGATGAGCATATACTCTGTATTAAAAAGTATGAGGAGTTACATGATAAATATCCTGAAATCTGTCTTTTAAAATACTTTTGAAAATTCTGATATTAGTGTTTATTGGGTTTTTACTATAATAGTATTTTTTCAAATTTTGAGTTATATTTAAAACTAACTCATAATTAGAGGTTATGCATATATTTTGATGGCTGACATTGAGAAAATTTCATTTGTAAAAGTGAAAAATAACCATTTTTTGTCAGTATGGCCAAACATGTGTTAAGCACAACTGGAAGGGAAGAGATTTGTCCTGGATCCCGGCTTCAAATGGTTCACTACGAGCCCGGCGTGGTGGCTCACGCCTATAATCTCAGCACTTGGGAGGCTGAGACAGGAGGATTGATGTGAGTTCGAGACCATCCTGGGCTACCAAAGTGAGCTCAAGGCCAGCCTGAACTGCGCATGGAGACCTTGTCTTAAAAAGACAAAAAAAAAAAAAAAAAAAAAAAAAAAAA
>PVJA010029606.1:0-26476 GCA_004027025.1 Myocastor coypus
AGTTCTCTACTCTCTTTTTATGTTCTTTGATAATTGATTCTCATCTCCTGTAACTTTCACAATGAACTTGTGTCTACAGGCACCTTGTGAGGTTCCTGACCATTGCCTGGGCAGAGGGATGCAGTCCCTCTGACGTTTCAGCCCAGTCTGCCAGGCTACTAGTGTCTCTCGGTCTGCGTGTATCCAATAAGGAGGTCAGTTCCTGACAGAGAAGACCCTAAGGGCAGGTGGGACTAGAGCTCGCGTAGCAGCCATCATAGGAGAGCAGCCCCAGATGCTGCAAAGCTCACTCTAGGCGCTCGGGTTCCCCATCAGTCCGACAGTGTGAACCGCTAACAGGAGCACACCTAAGGCGAAGGGTGCAGCCCGGGATTCCCACGCCGCTGGGAGCGCCACCAGCAGTCTCAGTGACCTGCGCTTCTGGATTGGCGCAGGTTTACTCAGGCGTTTTAATGCTTCTCTTCAGTGGAGGGCTTAAGGTGGCCCTGCACCCTCCTCCAGATCAGGGAAACACCTCCTTTCTTTCAGAATGTGAGAGGAAAAAACGGACTTTCCTCAGGCTGGGAGCGGGGATTCCCTTTCTAGAAACGTGCCTTTTTCCCACCCGCCCACCCGCGCTGAAAGCAACCAAAGCCCAGGAGCTCCTGGCGCTTGGAACACTCCACACACCCCGCACCCGCTTTTCCAGAGAAGGGTCTGAAAGCTCGGAATCCACTAATGAGCTCGCCCCCATTGGCCGTCCCCAAGGCTCCCCCGTGCCGTCACTCCTATGCTAATGAAGGCGAGGCTCATTGGCTGGGCCTCGGCGACAGCTCCGGAGGACCTGTGCGCGGGTAGCAGCTCGGCCGCGCCTGGGGCTGGAGCCCCCCGCGCGTCTAGGTCTGCGCCGCCCTGGCTGCACCCGTGCACGCAGGATGCCCTGGAGGGGGCGCCTGTCCCCACGCCGCGCGGCGCTCGCCGCTGCCCCTTGACACTGGCCCAGGCACTGTGCATCCTCTGCCCCCTCCCGGGCCAAGTAACTTTTGCATTCCCGCCTCCCCTGCGGTCCTGGGGACCAGAGGCGGCGCCGAGTCTGGGGGCGGTTCCTTGGCAGCGCCGATTGGAGTCTGAGCCAGACTTTGGGTCCTGGGCTCGGTTTGCATCATCCCCACCGCAGCCGGGGAGAGCGGTGCCGGCCCTACTCCGCAGCCTCGGCTTCCGGCGCCCGGCGCCCCCCGCCCTGCTGCCCCTGCCCTTTCACCCGCGACTCGCCAGGCTTTTCCCATTCTCTCCCTCGCCCCGAGGGTTTCCCAGACTGCTCCCTCCTGTCATCCATTCGTTGTTTGATGTTTCTTACTCTTCAGGAAGGATGGTTGATCTGGAGAGCGAAGTGCCCCCTCTGCCTCCCAGGTACAGGTTTCGAGATCTGCTGCTAGGGGACCAAGGATGGCAAAACGACGACAGGTGAGCGGTGTGGTTTGGTGTGTTCCCTTCGCATGGATCGGGGAAAAATGACAGAGGTGGGAGGCTGAAGGGGTGGAAGAAGGGAGGGGAAGACAAGAGGCGAAGGGAGACCGTAACCCTGGGCGAGGAGTCCAGAAACCTTGAGCCTCTCTCCATTTTGACCCTGCATGGCACTTGCTGGAGATAGCACTCTTCGTTTCCACTTCTAACTCTTACACGGTGTCTATTACATTTATCTGGTGCTTAGTCTTTGGTGCTAATGTCGGTGCTTTTCCTGGCCCTGTAGGAGGCTGGTGTATCAGAGGTACAATGCATCCGAATGCCACGCAGTATTGCTGCCACATAATTTTTTGATTTTTCTTAGGTGTGGTTCAATCCAAGTTGATGAAAAACACACATTAGCAACTTAAAAATCTCCTGCACCTGTTTCCATTATCCTTGTCAGGGTTGTCTCGAGTAAATGTCTACTTGCCACTAGGAATTTTGTTGCTGGTTAAACATTGGGAGTTTTAGATAGGCAGTTGGTTTAGATATGTAACAGGTAGTTAGTGAAAATGACCACAGCTGCAGGAAAATGCTGATTATGAACAGGTAACTGTGAATGTTATGAATAATGATGTTTGCATAGCATGATACAACCTTCCTGTGAAGCATATTTTTCATTCGAACAGAATATATATCTCTCAAAATTTAAGTTTCACAAGTAGACTATATATATTATTAGCCAACATATTGCTCATGTGTTTTCATCAGTATCATCAATGCTTTATGTCAACTTAAAAAATTCTTTTAGCTATCTCTATCAGTTTGTTTTTTTTTTTTTTTCCCCCGGGACCAGGGTTTGAACTCATGACCTTGCACTTGCCAGGCAGGCACTTATGCCATGGAGCTATTTCCCCAGCCTTCTATTAGTTTGTAAAAGGCACATTTTTGTATTTTTGTTTGCATTCAGTGGTTTCTAGAATAATCATTTCATGCATGGCCATGTTACATTTTCTTGCTTTTAAATGGTGTCTGTATGATAACTAAGCTTTTGACTCAATTAAAATGTTTTCTTGAAGTTCAGTTTGGCATAAATGTTCCATTTGAATTAAATAAAGGGTCCATTATTGGCCAATCTGCAGTCTCTGCAGTTACCATTGGGCACCGAGTCCTTCTCCTCCTCAGTTCTCAGCCCACAGCCCTAACTCCTATCCACTGCATTAAAGACATCATCTTGGGCATCAGTCCTCTTTATTAGTGTCATATTAGTAATTTAGAGGTATATCGGCATTTTGTAGAGGATAATATTTCAATAATTGCTTCTTTTAGGCAAAAACATATATATTAGCAAATAATTTGAGAAGGACATACCTGAGGCATTAGCAAGTTTATGCTTGTAATCTCTTTTTTTTGTTATTTATTTTTTTTTTCTTGTTTCAGAACCTTTATTTGTTTATTCACTCATTTTTATGGCCGGCTCAGCCCACCCCGATGGCAGGGCTGGCGCAGCATGTGGTGCCAGGGATCGAACCGCAGTCCCTGAAGCCGCCCAAGCTTTCCCAAGTAGGCGCTTTAGACCGTTGAGCCATCCCGCTGGGTTATGCTTGTAATCTCTGATGCTCTGATTAGTTAAAAAATTTAAAGAATGTTGAAATGGATTTGCAATGCTCATTGACATTAGATTAAACTCTATTAGCCAATGTAAATAGTTGAAGCACTGCAGCCCAGTGTTCATGGTGATTTAAATAATACTTATTTCAGGTCCTTGGGATTGTAACATAGAAGAGACATCTTCATTGTAGAAAGTTTAAGATGTATTGAATATGTAGAGGATGTGTTTGTTCAAAGTGATGGCAGTGTTATTTGTATTTAACTATATTAAACAGGCTAATTGCTCTCATGGTTTTTTTTTTTCTCATCTTTCTAAGAATGCTGCAGAGATATTTCAGTGATTAAGAATTTGGGTTAGTTGAATACTGAGTCATTGCTTTCTGAAAAAGTTTTGTGTGGTTTCAGTAAAAATTCATGTTTCGTTTTAGCTCTATTTGTTGTTCACCTTTAAAGGCCAGATACTCAGAATCAGAAAGATTTAAATCTCAGTGCTGTCTTTATTCCCTGAGGAGCCAGGTGGACACAGACAAGACATTCAGCTGTCATGGGAGTTGGGGTTTTTATTGTTAAAGAATATCTGCCTCATAAATAACTTCATAAAATGAAGACAAGAAGGAAGGACTAATGTTTTGTTGCTACTAAAACTGCCATGTGCTTTATTACCTGTGCTATGTTTTATTTCATTCAATCCTCATATAATCTCTTAGTATTAGATAATTATATTAGGAGCAGAGAAACCAAGGTTCTGGGAAATTAAATATCAGTAATACCTTGGATTATGAATGCTTTGCCTCACCAACAATTTGGATTGCAAACAAGTGTTGGGCAAAATTCTGCTTGCATTCAGGAACTCCACTCCAAGTGATGAACGCGAGTGGGACCACCTTGCCCAGAATCCTAGAACCAGTTAAGGTCATGAACCTAGGCACCACTGTATTTGTCTTGGGTGCTACACCTTAGGTCAGTAGGATTCTACCTCAATTCTTTGTGAGTCATTCTTCTCAAGAAAATCTTAAGGAAAACAAGGAGAGAAACTTTTTTTTTCCCACTTAATGTATCTTGACTTTAGAAGAACAAAGTTTATAGCACCTGGCATAGTTCACATTCTCATTCAATGTTGTTTTTCACTTTTCATTTGTAATTTGTGCTGTTTTTCCTTATTTTTTGTTTGTTTGGTTTTTAAGATTCTAAAGTAACATGCAATAATAATTTCTTTTGTAATAGGTTGGGTGACAAATTTCTATTAGAAAGCAGAATGCCTGAATAGCAATCCTAGCCTACTGATTTGTCTTCTAGACTCAGTTCCCGCAGGATTGAGGAGAGAGGCTTTTTTCATCTAGGAGTGAATAGATCATTTCCATCAGCAAATTGATTAAGTTTATGACCTTTGACTTCTTTCTATGAATATCTTCTGCCTGAGTGCTCCTTCGTGATTACCAACCCAAGAACACAATCTAGTGGTGGTGAACCTGTGACATGCATGCTGCAGCAGGTGTGTAGAGAGATCCTTGAGCCAAGTCGCCCTAATGTTAGCACAGCAGCCAACCATACAGGTTTAATTGCAGTGTTGGTGCTTTGCAATGAATAATTGGTTTTGGGCTTCAGTTTGGATATTCAGTCTCTAGAAGGTTCACCGTTACTGAGTAACAAGGCCTGGGAGGCCAAGCAAAGCCAAAGTGCCAGTGAGTAAATAAAAGGCGTTTGATAAACACTTTTTTTCTGTCTTAATCCTTTGCTGGGATCATTCTGAACTGCCTTCTCTGTTGAGGACAAGGGGCCTGGGTTGCAGATGTCCACCATGGCATCTGGTTTAATACTAAATGCGTTACTGGCTCCCAGTCCTGCTCTGCTCAACTTCTAGTTTCTGAAACCAATTCTTAAACAAACTGCATTGCAGTCCTTTCTCAAGGGTGGTTTCTAAGAGTGGGGAGAGGAATTTGAATCATGGCGTGCTGTCTTCTGGGTCAAGTCACATTTTAGAAAAGATGGCACTATTGCATTCTAACTATGAAAAGAAGACATTTTCTATCTGCTTCTCTTTAGGTATTTTAAGCTAAATCTTAGTAGGACATAATTACCTGAAGTGGGAAAATAAATGCAGCTTATATTAGATGCAGAAAATGGTATTATTAAAAATATATCAATAACTATATTGGGCATAGTAAGTATGTATTCTACACTATAGATATTTTGTGAAATAATGCTGGATAGGTAGGTCATCTGAATTTGTGTTAAGCTACGTTTTAGTAGGTAACCCCCTGCTCAATACATATATATAATGCACATGTAATGTATTTCATGGGCACATAATGATTTACCTTGTGTATGTTATATGTGTGTGTATGCATTGCCCTAATGCCATCTTTATTTAATTTCTTCTTCATTTTCACTCTGATGTCCCTCTCTGGTTGAGCATAATGGACCACAACTAGACATAGCAGTGCAGAGCCTTTAGCATGTTGACATCATGAGTTCTGTGATGCTACAGAGTGAGCCTGAGAAAAACATAACTTATACCTTGGGAATGCCTGATTTACATGCCATGCATACTTATTTATTTGACATCCTGAATGTAAAGCAGCTACTTATAGTTTGTATAAATTTCTTTAATGGTTCTTTATCTTCTCAACTACTATTTGAATATATGCTATAGCTCTGAGGTTTTGAAAAAAATGTGAAAAGAAATATGACACAGTGCTTTTTGCTAATAACTGAGGTACTCATTGGTATAATTAGAAGTGAATTTCCTGTAGAATATTGGCAGTATTGTATATGATGTGATTTCCTTGTAAAATTTCAATTTTAAGACTGTCAGAAATCTTTTATATACATATGCATATATATATTTATATTTGGCGCAGGGTCTCACTACACAGCTGGGACTTTTGATCCTCCTCTTTTCAGCCTCCCAAGTGCTAGGATTATGAGTGTGCACCACACCACACCCATCTAGCTCAGCATGTCCAGGAGTGTGGCCGCTTGTGGCCTGTGGTGCCAGGGATTGAACCCTTGTCCCTGTGCTTGCCTACACAGATGCTTAATCCACTGAGCTATCTCACTAGCTCTTGTCAAGAAAATCTTGCATTATTTGTAGGTAGTATATTTAGCATTTGATCAGAACTATGTAGCTGATGTCCCCATATTAAATATTGAATGTATTTTGAATGTATCATGTCGAATAAGGAACAGATTTAATATTATTTGATGATTGACATTAAAGTGACTAGAAATTCTGTTAGTTGGTTCATTTGGAAGCTGTTCTGTGATAAGTGGACTCATTATAGTGATAAAAGCCATTATTCTCTGTTTATGTTTCTATGATTTATAAAACAATAATTTTTTTTTTTTTTTGTCTTTTTGAGACAGGGTCTCTCTATGCAGTTGAGGCTGGTCCTGAGCTCACTTTTGTAGCCCAGGCTGGTCTCAAACTCGCACCAATCCTCCTGCCTCAGCCTCCCGAGTGCTGGGATTACAAGCATGCGCCACCACGCCCGGCTAAAACAATAAATATTAATAGTATTCTGTATTTAAAGACTGGTAAACTTCAGATTTTAGACATTTTGAAACATCTAGTACATGCCCTTCTGTTCTTTCATCAAGAGTTGGCAACTTCAGGCTTTAGAACACAATACATTTTATGTGAATAAATTTTCACAATCCCAATTACTGTTAATGGACAATTCTCAGTTGTAGTCATAGAAGAGTAAGTCATTTATTTAATTAAGACCATTCTTGTTTTTGAAAGTCAAACTAGTTGTTTCAACTTCAGTAATTTAAAATGTGTTTTTATTGTTTTTAGGTAGCACTTAAAAGTAATGCATACAAATGTGTCTGATTAAAACCCAAGAAGGATTTGAACAAAAAGTACAAGTCTCAATTAATAGTTTAAGAAATATTTCTAAAATAGACACATATTTGAGTAGTTTTTAGAGTACATGCAATTGTGATTATTGCATAAAGCAAAATATATTCCTACAATATAAATTCTGGGAAGGGCTTGGCTTTTTTAAAAAAAAAATTCCAGCAGGAATTGAACTCAAGATCTTGTGCTTGCCAGGCAGGCACTTTGCTGCCGAGCTATATAATGCTGACCCTTGCGTTGTTTTATATGAGATACATAGGATTCTTTCCCTTTTTAAAAAATTTTTTATTTTATTTTATTTATTTATATTTCTTGTTTCAGAACTTTTGTTTGTTTGTTTATTTATTTATTTTTATGGCCGGCTCAGGCTGCCGTGACGGCAGGGCTGGTGCAGCATGTGGTGCCAGGGATCGAACTGTGTTTCCTGCAGCCGCCTAAGCTTTTCTAAGCAGGTGCTTTAGACCACTGAGCCATCCTGCCGGGATTCTTTCCCTTTGACATTTTTTAATCAATTAAATTGAAATTTGTTCTTTTCAAATTATATAGAATATACTTGGACTATCTGAGCCCATTCAAGCCCTATCATATTAAGTACTTTCAACCTCTATCATATGGAATACTTTCTGTATTAGTTTTAGCAATACCTTTCTAAGAGTCTTGCACTTTTTGCTTTTAAAAGTTATTCCAAAGGGCCGACCTGATAGCTCAGCGCACTACAGAGTCTGCTTAGGTAGAGTGCAGCAGCTGAGGTTTGATTTCTGGCATGTTGCCTTGCCGGCTTGCACCCAGGGCCACTGAGATGACAATTGAGCCTGGGAGTGGTGGCACACACCTACAATCCCAGCACTCGGGAAGCTAAAAACAGGAGAATTACTATGAGTAAAATCTACATAGTGAGATCCTGTAGATCCTGTCCTAAGTACATAAAATAAAATAAAATAAAATAAAAGTTCTTCCATTAATTAAAATGCAGTAATCTCATTTTCCCCATCTAAAACATAATATTTTAAAGAGATTATACTTTGATCTGACCAGTAACTTGTGGCATTAACTCCAGAAGAGTGACTAAAAAAATTATTTCAACTAGCATAATTGTTGTAACAAAATTATTAAGACATATTTTCTTCGGTTACCAATGTAACAGTATTTCTGTATCAACAACAAAAAGTATTTCAAATAGGATGAAAAATAGTGAATGTGAAAACCAAATACTTGTAGGTTTGGTCTTCACTTTGAAATAAAATAAAAATTAAATGATAATTACATAATAACATAGCAGTAGCTGCATCATGGTATTATCATTTCGCTAATATTAATATCAAATCTAATAATTCTATTCGCTCTTACAATTCATGTTCTTGTTTATTAAAATATTTTTAGAAACTCATACATCATTTTGCCATTGATAGTTCTTCTGGTTTTTATTAGTGTAGTTATGAAGTGTCTGTGTCTGCTTATCTATTTGTCAGGCTTGTCTCAATTTTCCTTAGAAAATGAAGTAAAAATGTTTTTTACAGTGAAATTTAACCAGTTGCTTTATTTACTTAACATTTGAAATTTATTGTGGCCTTTTCTAAACACCACTTAGCATCTTTAATGTAGATCTCTATTTAAACTAATGCTTTTAAAATGTCAGTTTTAGATACATGGATGTATATATGCAGGATAGTTTAGATAATTGTACTGCTGATCTCTGCTGGTCTTTTGAAAAGAGCAGATAATGCCTATTTTTTTCCTTTTTGTTCCTATTATTTTTAACTTTTGAAATTATTATATTTTTATTATTTTTTTGTTTTTAAACCTATCGTGTATTGTTTATATCTGGTAACCTAAACAACTAATTAAGATAGCATCATGCCATACAGCAACCATTGCTGAATTCCTATTATATTGATTAGTGAAATTTTGTGTATTGTTTCTAATACTGTTTTTTCCTACTACCATTTTATCTTCTTAAAAAAATTAAAACCTCAGTTTTAGACTAGCAAGTAAACTTCTTTTGGAAAAATAACCAAAGATAATGATCTGAAAGAGTTTGTTCACTTTTGATATACTTATGTACAGATAGAATATTTTTGTGGGTGGAAGAATAATTCTTTTCTTAAGAATCTTAATCATTAGAAATCAATCAACTTGCAATTCAAGACAGATATCTATGCAATAATTATGAGCTAATGAGCAAGATAAGTTCTGTTCATATTGATTATAATATATGATAGGTACTGGTTAAACTTCTTTTTGAAGGTTGAATAGATAGGAATGTCCTCTATTTAGGAAAGCATTTTTAGCTATAAAATCTAGGATAAAAATTTAATATAGAAGGATTCCTTTATTACATTTATTTTATTTATAAATCCGTGTGTTAAGCATTAAAGTTTATTGGAGTAGAAAATTGATTGATAGAAAATTGGTAGATCATCATAAAGTGCTTAAAATAATAATTAGTAAAACCAATTTTATTTTTGCTAAATAATTTCTCCCTGAAAACATTCTCATATATAGAGTCCTGAGTCTTTCTCTTTTAAAAATTGCTTCATCAGATTTTAAAATATCCTGTTGAAATCCTTATAGTATTGGTATCATCTGCAAACACTGAACAACTACAGAATGTGAAGAAGTACTCTAAGCACTATAATAAAATCATAAACAAAACTGTCCTAGTTCTGACGCTATAAAATTTATAGTAGTAAAAACAGACATGCTTTCTTCCTTTTAAATCTCAGAAATCAGAATTCAAAACCGATTGTGGTAGACTATAGAGAACATAGCGGGATGCACTGAGAATGCATGGTTGGAGGCACTTAGTAGCTTGGCAGTTCAGAGTGTGGCTTGGGGAATTTTCAAGGTAATTTATGTTTAGATTACAGTCAAAGGCTAACAAAGATGTTAGTAGATGAAGTGGCAAAAGTCTATTTCATTCTAAGGATCATCTTGTATAAAGGGTCTGTGAAAGATGAGAACAAGGCCTTTTTAAAGGATCTTAGGAAAGTCAGGAGACGTTTGGGGATGGACCTGGAGTCTGGGATGGGAGTCTGAGCAGCAGAGTCCAGCGCTGTTCTCTGTGGTTTGATCTTTCATGCCATTCAGGTTTGTATTCTTCTGCTTTGAGCATGTATGTGACCAATCTTCTTCATGAGAGGTATGCAGCCTAACCTCCAGTGACCTGAGACTTACAATATCCAAACACTGGGACAAATTATGAGGCCAAATACACATTGAAGATATAGAGGTGATTGGGTCCAGCGTGTGCAAGGAGACCCCAGTTCTTAAGCAGTCAGGTATTGCTTATAATCATGCACTTGTTTAATGAAGAGCATTGCAGCAACATAGTCCATGTTATGAGAAAGGTCAGTGCAATGATTATTCTACGAGCAAAAGAAGCTAGTTCGGCTAGCAAAGCAAAACTCATGATTTTGATGTGAATTTTTTGGTCTCTTTAAAAACAGAATGAAGGATAATGATTATATATGAACATTTCTTGGAACAAATAGAGGAAAAATTGGGGCTGGGGAGCCTGATCAGCCAGAGAAGGAGGCCAAGGACAGTGAGATTTCTCTGTGTGGTTTTCAACTGAATTTTGAATTGATCATATTTTTCTCCATGTGCTCTGACAAATAGAAAGAGAAGACAGTAGAAGCAGAAACATAGCTGTTAAGCTTGCCTCATCTAAAAGAGACAGTGGCTGGTGGCAGACCCCCGACTCTTGACCCTGTGCATCCTCAGTCTTAGCGTGGTCTGCCTTCCACACCGCGCTTCAGTAATTTCAGCTCTGTTGTGATGATGCCACCTTTTAAAGACTGTGAATCATTTCCTTCTGTGTATTCATTCCTTGAACTCCAAGTTGTATTACTTCCAATTTTCACAGTATGTAAATATGCGTAAGAAATGGACTTCGCATGCTAAGCCAAAAATACACAGTGAATCTAAGAAATAAAGGACTGCTTGTTCTTGGCTTTCTTGGACTGGACTCATACAAAATCATAATGATGAATTGTTATTACAAGGGTGCACTTAACCCATCTTGTAAATCACTGTGTGCATAGGGATAAAAGCGGATTAACACATTTCAACCTTGTTTAACTTCCTGTGGGAAAACTCACCGATTGTCCATATTGCAAACAACCAGTTGCTGACAACAGGAGCCAGATGTGTGGTTTAATAATGGACAGCCTGCTGTCTCAAGTCTGTCCAAAACTCAAATACCACTCATTCCCCCAGGAGTCGGTGTGGGTGATCAGTGAGTGGCAACCATTGTGGAGTGACAATAAGGACCTCAGTCAGTGCCACACTCTGTGGTGATTGCAGTGGCACATTATCGATGAGGGTTTTCAGTGTTTCGTTTCTGTATCTTGCCTACGACCCACAATGAGTTCATGTACTGTTTATGAAGAGGCAGAGAATAGTATGAGCATGTAGAGTCATACTGAATTTAACTCTGATTGGAAGTCAGTGGGTGCTTACTAAGGGATTAGCGTAGGTCAAACACTGTTCTAAGGAATTTAGAGTATTAATTTCCATGCCAGCTCAGAGAAGTCCTGTTACTATTTCCATTTATACATGAGTCACCCAAGGCACAGAAATACATATTTTGTTGTTGTTGTTTTGCTTTTTGATACTAGAGATCAAACTCAGGACCTTGCACTTGCCAAGCAGGCACTTGTGCCACCAAGCTACAACGCTGGTCCAGAAATACATAATTGTTAAGACATATAGCTCATAAAGTTAAAATCAGATTCTAATTGTAAGGGATATTGATAATTTTTAAGATATACACACATAATTTGGTATTTATTGTGATAGAAAGGTATAGAAAGAAGAAATTATCAACTTTTTAAAAGACAAATACTGCATTTTAAAATTTTTATTAGATGAGGGTCTCACTGTGTAGTTCAGGCTGGTCATGAACTTGCGATGTAGCCAAGCTTGCCTTGAACTCCTGATCATCTCCTGTTTCAGCCTCCTGAGTGCTGATCTGGGCCTTGCCTAGAATTATATAATTGCTGCATCCCTGTAGGCCAGTATTGTGCTGATGAGCTCAAAATGGGTTGTGGAATTATTGCAATTGTAGCATTTGTAAGGAGAAAAATGTGCACAATTTGAAGTGTTGCTCATTGGAAAGTCTGAAGAAATTAGATTGAAACTGGAAATTAGAAATTGAAGGCAGAAACCTTTTGTATATGCTTATTTATTTTAAATAGGTTAGGGGGCCAGTCAGATAGCTCAGCAGATTAAAGTGCCTGCTTAGGCAGACACAGGGGCTGGGGGTTCGATTCCCAGCCTGCTGTGCTGGCCCTGCCCCCGGGGTGCCCTGAGACTGCAACTGAGACTGGGCATGGTGGTGTGCAACTGTAGTTCCAGCACTTGGGAGGCTGAAGAACTGGAAGAATCACTATGAGTCTGATTTGGCTAGTGAGACCCTATAGATCCTGTACTAAAATACATGAAAAAAATAAAATATAAAAAAATTAAATTATCTAGGGCTGATGATATAGCTCAGTGGCACAGTGGCTGCCTGGTAAGTGCAAGGTCCTGAGTTCAATTCCCAGTGCCTCCCACCTCCCCCAATTACATGGGCTAAAGGTAGTATCTGTGCAGCAAAATAAAGATAATACATTAGTAGAATAGTTATTGTGGAAAGAAAGATGAATAATGAATTGTGAGCACATATGAAACAAAACAATAGCATAAGATCATATAATTAACACACCAAGACTCTTTATTTTATTTATTTATTTATTTTTTATTTTTTTTGTCTTTTTGAGACAGGGTCTCACTGTGCAGTTCAGGCTGGCTTTGAGCTCACTTTTGTGGTCCAGGCTGGTCTCAAACTCGCAGCGATCCTCCTGCCTCAGCCTCCCAAGTGCTGGGATTACAGGCGTGAGCCACCACGCCCGGCAACTCTTTTTAAAAATGTACTTAGTATGTTCCTACAGAGGTCAGACTCTACTTGTGCAGTCATACTTCAAAAAGAGCATCACTATTCCATGTTACGAATGCACACTGCAAGACAATAAGAGGAACCCTGGTTACTGATTAATTACTGATGGATTGCAAGTCTTTCACTTAATCCTTAACATTTTAAAAATGCCTGTGCTTTTGATTAATATAAGAATATAAGGAGGGGGCCCGGCGGGCTGGCTCAGTGGTCTAAAGGGTCTGCTTGGGAAAGCTTGGGTGGCTTCAGGGACCGCGGTTCTATCCCCCGCACCACATGCTGCGCTAGCCCTGCCCTCGGGGAGGGCTGAGCCGGCCATAAAAATGAGTGAATAAACAAACAAAGGTTCTGAAACAAACAAACAAACAAATAAATAAATAAATAAAATAAAATAAATTCTAAAAAAAAAGAATATAAAGAGATTGGAGTCCTTTGCTGAGAACTTGAAACAGAAAGGCAGTCAGTATAGGATGGAGGGTTGGTCCTTCCATGGAGAGCTGCTAGAATAGTGACCAAAACACTAGTGTGAAAGGTGGGCATTTTCACATCTTTAAATATTTGGGATGAATTGATGTACACTCTGTAGTATCTAACTGGTGGTCAACTTTATTACACCCAGATGAGTTAAACTAACATGGTGCTGGGTGTGGGAGGCCCACCTGCGGACCCCTGACAGCAGCGTGAAGGCAGAATGGGGGAAGTTGCCAAAACCCTGTTTGGACAAGCTGTCGGATCTGTTGGATGCTACTAGTTCTCTTGGGCTGTTCTGCTGCAGCACCTGGTTATGCTGGCTTTCCCAGTTAACTTTGGAGGAGCACTGGTCCTTATCTTGGGCATCATTTCCTGGCTCCCGAAGCTAGTGCACTGCTCAGCTTCATGGAGAAGTTTGTCGCATTGGATCTACTGATGGGAACTCAGCTGTCCTCATTGGTGAAGGAATTTGGGTCCTTGCTGCTGCTGAGGACGGCTGTGGCACCTGTTGGGAAGTTCTGGTGCTTATCTTGAGTAGTACTTTCTAGCTCTGGTTCAGACTTCTCAGCCTGCTGGCACAGATCCTTCATCCTGCTGTCATAGACTTCCTAGCTTCCATCACTGACCATTGGGCCTTTCTAGCACAGATCTGCGAAGCAGACCTGCATGAGACTTTGTTGTGGGCTCTAGACCTCCAGTTGGACTCGTAGGAGGCATTGTGATGAACCCTAGGTTTTCAGCTGGACTCATGCAGGATATTAGATCCAGGCCCTCACCTGGAGTCCTGAGTGTTTATGTGTGTGGACAGATTTCCTGCACTTCTTTCATATTATTCTTGGGCGATTCTTTATAAAATGATAGTATAAAGTATGTCCTATATTGTTTCCCTTGAAGATCCCTAAATCACGACAACTTTTCTCCTAAAAATGTCCAAAATAAATTCATTAGCTTTCTTTCATTGTTACATAATAACTTTGAAAATCGATTTAAAGAAGGAAAGGTTTATTTTGGCTCATGAATTCAGAGATGCCAGTCTGTGGTTCACTGGCTCCCTTGTTTCTGAACCTGCTCCGAGGTAGTAGAGCATGACAGAAGGGCCTGGCAGAGGAAAGCTGCTGAGATTCTGGCAGCTAGGAGGCAGAGAGGAAAAATCAAGGAGTAAGCTCTCCCCTTGCTGCACAATCCACGGTCCCTAAGGCCCCGGAGGCCCTATCTCCTAATGATGCATTTAGTTATGATTTTGTGGATTGACCCCATTGAATTAATGAACTCAATTAATTCCTTTAACAGGTGAACAGTGTCCGAGCCAGTGAGAGAGCTCAGCAGACTAAGCACCTGCTTAGCCAAGCACAAGGACCGGGGTTTGATCCCGGGCCACACATGCTGTGCTGGCTCAGACTCTGGGCCTGCTGAGCTGGCCACCCCATTCCTATAATCCTAGTGTTGGGTGGCTAAACATGGGGGAATCACTGCTTTTCTGAGCTGCATAGTGAGACCCTGGACCAAATACATTTAAAAAGAAAAAGGTTAACAGCCTCATGGTCCAAGCACTTTTCCAGAACTCACAGTGAACATTTCTACTGGGCATCAAACTTTTTTTTTTTTTTGCAGTACCAGGGATTAAACTCAGGTTCTTGCACTTTCCAGGCAAGCACTTATTCCACTGAGCTATCTCCCCAACTAGTGGAAGTCAAATTTTCAACATTTGAATTTGGGGACAGACACCTCATACTTACACTGTTCCATCAAATGGCATAGAATTTAAGTGTCTTAAGAATTGATGAGTAGCTTTCATTTGTTACCTTGTAGTTTCATACATCTGGATGTACATAGTACACATGCATGTAGCTTTTTCTATATCTATGGTACATATTAATCATATTATATAAATAATCTCAATCTTAAGTACTATTGCAATTTATCACCAGTCAGTATCCCTATAATTATCCCATATCTTCCCTTTCAAAATTTTACAACACTTTTGTATTCCCTACTGGGCTTGCTTTAGCTATTGAACCTCACCTTCCCTGGTGGCATTCTATCTCCTTATTTAAATTTTTTCTAGCACTTGCTGATATTCTATGTCATTCCTAGTCGACTTTATGTATCTCAACTGTAGTAACCCCTAATGTCCATCACAAGCCTCATCCAACCTATGTGCTACATCATAATCTTAAACCTGATTTTTTCCTAAATTGCTCATTTTCTAAATATATGTATCAAGTAGAAAATATAATAGAAGATTAAATAAATAAGAGGTAGAGAGCAGTTGAACTAGTTCCCCAAATTCCCTATTGTGTTGTTTCAAAAATATTACAACATAAATGCTGATTCGACACTTAGAATAAATGTCATTTAGAATAAATTAATTTTTCTTAGTTTATTGAAAAGAAAGTTTTGTTTCATTGTCTATTGCTTTCTTCATTGTAAGAATCATTTTTGTCTGTGTTCTATACTCTGAGTAACTACTTTTATGATACACAGTGTGTTAACAGTTTTTATTCTTTTATTATTTTGTATGACATTTTTTAATTTTTCATGAAATAGATCCATGCTATGACACTAACAATTGTGATGCAAAATTTAAACTGTTTAGCTCACATTTGGTGATTATGTGATATTTAAACTGCTCAACTAAATATTCATTGCTCTTTCATTAATCAACTTTTCTTCCTAAAATGCTTCTTGAATTACAAGGACTGTAGTTATTCTCCAAAGCTATCCTTTATCTTATGGCTGTCTTCTCTCTCTTCCTGTTGACATAATCCCTTTCTTTGTGAATAGACTTAGCTCACTGCAGAACCAGTTACTAACAAAAATTTTGAAGTTAATATTCAGTGTATCAATTGCGTAATCTATGTGTCATTACGTTTTATTTATCTATATTTACTTAGTTTTATGTATATTCGGTACAGAATCTGACTACACAGCTCAGATCTGAAAACAGATCCTTCCGTTTTTGTCTTCCCCAGTGGTGGGATTACAGGTGTGTGCCACCACACCTAGATTCGGTGGCCCGCTAAGCATGCCTCGGGGCTGGGCTGGCACAGCATGTGGTGCTGGGATCAAACTCCAGTGCCTGTGCTTGGCCTAAGCAGGTGCTTGCTTAGTGCCCTGAGCTATCTTGCCAGCTGCACTACGTTGTTTTATAAATATGCTCATGTTTCTGTAGGTATAACATTATTTTTAGGGTAGACGATATATCTTCAATTCAGTTTGAGTCTGCCTACATTATTTATTATATGTGATTTATACAAAACCTCCAATAATTTTAGTTCTGTAGCAAGATATTGCCGAAAAATATTAAGTTTCAGGTCTGAATGTAAATGTCTATCACAAGAAGTCATTGGAATTCCAAGTTTTTTTCCCCTTATGGAAACAAATAGTTTCTAAAGGCTCATGTTTAAGTCAGGTATTGTAGGTTTAAGTCATTTGACTTGAAAATGTCCTTCCTGCTACTAGTTTAATATTCACAAAGAGCTTTCCTTTAGAAATAGCAAAGCAGAATGTGCTTCAGTCCATAATTCATACTGTGACAGTTCAAATGAGTGTTAAAGTGAATTCAGAAATTTACACAGGGAGCTGCTCAGTGAAAGGCATCAATCTCCTTGACAGTCAGCAGCGCCATTGTCCAGGGGACTTGTGGAGGTGTTGCAAATGATCAACTCCATCTCCCGGGAAGATACTGAGGGTAGAAATACTTACTTGGGGTGAACACAATGGTATTCTATTATTTCCCTTTGTTTTAAATCTTATAAAAATCCTTTTTATTCTCTTACTGAAGAATAGTGTTTCTAATGGTCTATTAAGATCTGTTTCATTTAGGAATATTAGCAGGAAAATTTTTTTTTAAAGATTAAAAGAACTCTATGACTGTACCTATGGCACTCATTTAAGTATGTCCCAAATCTTTGAATGGAAGAGATTATTTTCCAACATATTTGTATTACTATTCTAAATGTCAAGTTACATCTTGTCCTGATTGTGTTTTGTCCCTTGGAGTGGCACCTTTGACTTAACTTTGCTCTTCTTCTCCAAATGAGAAAGAAACTTGTAGTACATCATTTTATACTTGGAACTATAGGACATATGGAAAGTAGGAGGAAAAAAATGATCTCTTGCAAAAAATACGTAATTGAATGTTTGCCTAAACCACAAATAATTAAAATGTGCAGTACAGTACTGGTATGGGTGCTGATTCTATCTTTCTTAGATGTATCCTGTGATAACTTCTTTTAATAAATTTTGTGAATGAAGCAAAGGGATAGTTCTTCTATATATTCAAAATTATGTTCAAAATGAATATAATTAATTTATGAGGAGAAATAATGTAGGCTTAATGAGAGGCTTTAAGGATATGATGTAATGCTTACAGCATTCTTGAACTTATATTGTGTGGCAGAGAAAAATCTATGAAGTAACAGTAACTTAAGCTGAAAGGTGAAAAAGGATGGTTTTACGTGAGTAATTAAAAAAGCTCATTGGAAAGAAGAGTTCTGGAAAGAAAGTAAACTTTATTTATTGTAATTTATATTGTTGGAAGTAAGGGTAAAGGTCAACCAAAAGCCACAGGGTGGATCCAGTAGGTGGACTTACATGGGAAACAGTAACTGATGTGAAGACTAAGATTGTATCTTATTGGTGGATTGGGTAAAGACTGTAAGAAACTTAAAATGCAAAGAAAAAAGATTATTATTATTATTATTATTATTATTATTGTTATTATTGTCTTGTGTAGAAATTGTTGAAAGGTTTTGAGTGAGGAACTTGTATAATCAAAGCTACAGTTTTCATGGAATTATTTGAGAAGTATGTGAAATATTTCTTCTCTTTGGAAGAGAAAAAGTGGAGAGATTCATTGAACTACTTCAGTGAACTAAAGGAGACTGGGAAGTGGATAGTAAAAATGTCAAACAGAAAAAAAAAAGTGAAAATCTTTGGAAATGTCTTAGATTTGAAAAGTGATTACAGAGAAGGTTAATAATGTAATCTAAGAGGATATATATACAAAGAGCAGCAAGTTGTGGTAGCATTGTGATACCCATTTAATGCTATTTTGAATTATTCATTTAGATTATAAATTCCATACATAAAATTTCTACTATCTAATTGATGTGCTTTTTTGAGCACCCAAGAAAGTTTCTATTCTGTATATTCGGTTTCATTATTTAACACATTGAATTTCACTGAATAAAGATTAGTTAAGGCAGTCCATGAATTGTGCAGTCTGTCTTATGCAAATGAGTAATCATCACATAGTACATAATATTAAAAAAGAACAAATGGTTGAGCTGAAATAGAGGAAGTATGGGCCAAGGTGATAGCTCAGAGGCATAAGCACCTACACAGCAAGCACAAGGACCCGAGTTCTATCCCTAGCCCCCCATGGCATTCAGACTCCGAAAGTGGGTATGGTGGTGCATGCCTATAATCCCAGCACTTTGGTGGTTGTGACAGGAGGATCACTGTGAGTTGGACAGCAGCCTGGGGACTGTGAAAGTGAGCACAGGTCCAGCCCTCACTGCATAGCAAGACCCTGTCTCAAAAAAAGAAAAGAAAAGAAAAAAAGAAGCAACATTACTGTGTGATACTATCATAATATATAAGTATAAGATGTATACAATATATACAAACTTAATACTGGGTTTCAACCTATTTTTTTTGTGTTCTTCACAATGGGAGTGGGAAAGCTGGGCAATCCCATGTACACACTACACAGAAAACCAAACTACACTAAATTCAAATGCATCATTCAAAGAGCAGAAATTCTGCATTAATGCTTTTATTTGCAAATCACTTACCCACTAAGATAGTCTTAGTAACTAATATGTTTGACAAAGCAAGGAGTTTAGAACCGGCCTCTTCTAGGTTGACTTACAGTCCAGGGAACTTTAATTTCTTCGCATCAGACCTTCACACAGTCACTCATTTCTGACTTCTGTTCATCCCACCCCCAGAATGGCCCCTGTAGTTCTGGAAGCAGAAACCACAGGAAGACAAGAGAGAACTGTGCCCCTCCTAGGTATGAGGCTTCCACATGAAGTTCACGGGCTACAGTTCTATCAGGTTCCTCTGTGACCACAGAACTAAGGCACTGTAGAAGCAATGCAGCACCTACAGAGGTCTTACTTAGGACACTTGTGTTCAAGCCCTGGCACGAACCATGGACTCAGCCTCTCTGAAGAGTTTTACTACGTTCAGGGGTGTGAACAAAATTAAGTTGATTTGTGGAAAACGCACGTGTGTGTGTACATGTGTGTGGGTTGTGTGTTTTGCTGAAAAGGTGGGGCGATGGTATGATAAAAGGATGAGAGCTAGGCTGGGGTTATGGTTTTCACAGGTTGAGAACTGATTTTGGGGAGTGCCCTTCTTTAATTGTTTTATTGTGTCCTTCACTTCTGAGTAATTGTCAGACAAAATTACAATTTTATTAGCATATTTAATTTTTGATAAATGGAATGGGCCAGTATGTAAAGATTTTCATACTCCCCTATGGAAGTTATAGAATAATAAATGCTATTCCAACTTGTTCCAAGGCCTTTTGGAGAACTGCAAGTCACCCCATTCTACATTATCCTTGTGATATGATTCAAGCCAGCCCTTTTCAATGTTTAATTAATTTATTTATTAATCTTTTACTTATTCATTTGGTTCAGGGTCTCACTCTACAACTTGGACTCATAGTGACCCTCCTGTCTGAGCCTCCCCAGAACTGGGATTACAGGCATGCACCACCACCCCTGATTTTTGTGGCAGCACATTGAACCCCAGGTTTCAGGGTTGGCATGACATGTAGTGCCAGAAATAGAACTTGGATCCTTGCACTTGCCAGGAAGATGCTTAGACTACCGAGCTATCTCTCCAGTCCTTCTATATTTTATTTTGAGAAAGACAGAGACAGAGAGAGACAGAGAGAGACAAAAAGAAACATACAGAGAGAGACAGAGAGAGAGACAAAAAGAAACACAGAGAGAGACAGAGAGAGAGAGAGACAGAGAGAGAGAGAGAGAGAGAGAGAGAGAGAGAGAGAGAGAGAGAGAGCATATCACTAAGTTGTTTAAGCTGGCCCTGAAGTGATCCTCCTACCTCAGTTTCCATGAATAACTGGAATTACAGGGTTTCCTGGATGGCTGGGATTACAGGTCTAACTGGATATCTGGGATTACAAATGGGTAGCACTATGCCCAGTTGAGGCAAAGCTTCTTTAAGATAATGATCACTTAAGAGTATAGATGAGGAGGTGGTCACATTTTGGGTTCCATGTTAGTAAGAGAGTATGTCAATTTGTGGTCAAGAGAATTTGCCCTGAATGCCATGTTATTTTAAAGTGTCAGTTTAGAAGCAGAGAGTTTGGTCTCATTTAAAATTATTAAAATAAGACGACCACTGGGATTAGGAATGGTGGAGCCTACACCAGCTCCTCACTGAGAACTTTTTTTGTCATTAAGAAAATTTCTTTTTAAGAGACTGGGGTCCTGTCAAGACAGAGAAAAGGATGACCCTCTGGAGGAGTAAAAGTGACCTAGGACTGTCATCTAGCACCTCGTCTATGCCCTAGTATTTAGGTATTAGTTCTGTTTGTTAAAACATATCATTTGACAATTAAAATTTATTCTGCTCATTAAGAAACATGACACTGTGTGTGAGTGGCCAGCATCTGTTGGTCACTTATGGTAGATGTCTAGTTTTTATATAGTTCCTTGTTTTGGCCTGGTGTTTTATAGTTTGTTCCTTTGTGATATTTAAAATAAAATAAAATAAAATAAAATAAAATAAAATAAAATAAAATAAACCAGCCATTACTAGTCAGATGTGTGGGAGAATTTAAGATTAACATAAAGTAATATACTGGCTTTTTTCTTTTCAATATCAACTTAAGCAGTTTCCCAGGGTTTAGAATTTTAAAAATAACAATGACTATGAAAATATTTCTTGTGGTATTGAAGTGAAGAAAGCGAGAAGAAAGTTAGTCACTTTAGTTTGTAAAAGATAGCTTTAGGGAGACTTGTAGTCTAGGTAATGCTTGGTAAAAATTGATTTAGAAATTTATATGCTTAAATTAAAGGGCTATTTTAATCACATGGAATGAATTTGGCAGTGTATGTTCAATAACTGACACAGTGAATAAAAGGGACAGTTAACTTTATTCAGAAAATCTACAGGAGCTCAAAAACATCAGCTATGTCCTAGACAGTCAAATATAGCAAGTCTTACTGAATATAATGGTGCCACAAATACATGTTATGTTGTGCATTTTTATAGGAAAGGTATAAATTTACTATTATATTAAATTATATTAATTATATATTAATTTTAAAGGTATTGATCTCAAAGAAGTTTTGTTTTGTTTGTTTTTGTTAATTGAAATAGTCATGCTGTGCAGATCAGGCTGAGTATCAACTCATTGTGTTCTAAGACCATGTTGGCCTCGAAGTTGGGGTGACCCTCCTGGCTCAGCCTTTCAAGTGCTGAGATTGCAGGTGTGTACCATGCCTGTAGGAGTTGTCTTCTGACTGAGTGAGCACACAAATGAGAGTTTCTGGGGCAAAGAGATTGGAACGCTGTGATATGTGTGTCTGTTGATCATACTACCTCAACCTGAGTGGATTAAGAAGCACAGCAGATTAGCCAAACCCAATGCGAGGCCATGTCTGTGTTTGATTGACATGTAATTCAGCAAATCAGTGGGGAAGACTCAGCCCAGATGCCCTTGGAGCCATCCAATAGTCTGGCTGCCCTACAAAAGGAAAAGCAGGAAGGGTACCAGTTTCTAAGGCGAGCCTAGCTTCGCCATCTCTTCAGGTGCTGGTCTGTAGCTCTTCAGCCTTCCAGGGCAGATTCACACTCACCACCTTGGACAGGAGCTGAACCTTTATCTCTCCGGTTCTCTGGCTCCTATCCCTTCGGGCTAAATAGCTACTGGATTCGTTGTCTTCGGCGCTCAAATGGCACCGTGGACTTCTGTGCCTGTGACCCTGTAAGCCTGCCTAATAAACGCCCACACCATCATAAGTATGCTTCCTGCTGATTCTGTTTCTCTGGAGAACCTTAATTCATTCTATAAGTTTGCTGCACAAAAACCATTTTGCTTCTTTGCTTTAAAAATAAATTTTGATCTTTACGTACTTCTGGAGCACAAAAAATTGTGTTACTTTTTCGTGACTACTTTAAATATATATATATATATATATATATATATATATATATATATTTAGTACACTTAAAGGTGTGAATCTGTTAAAATAAAAACTTAAAAATGCTCTAAGTATATGTATACATGTACATAGCAATCTTGTTTATTAGTAGCTGGAAAGATTAGAAGTACATATGTGGGTATATTCCATAAAAATGCAAGTTTGCCTACGGTTCTCTTTTCACACATATTAAGTAAATTTACTCAAATCTGTTGAATATTTGGTCAAATATGTCTTTAAGGAGATTCTTGAAATGTTATTTTTGATAGTTTAATATTCCACAATATGAGTGTGTCTCCTTGTTTTAATTAGTACTTGTTTTTGGTAAATATCTGGTTTTAAGTTGATATCTTACATTATTGCCTCTATTTGTAGGACTCTTTGAGTCTTATCCATGATTTTCCTAAAAAAAACCCAAAACAACAACAACAAAGAAACACTAAATGTAGGTCATGTCAATGAGTAATGTGTGAATATTTTATAGCTTTTAGTATGAATTTCTTATTTTTTTTTTTAAATTATTTATTTATTGTATTTTAGGGACGGGACTTTAGGGTGTGCAGGGTCTCATCACTAAATCAGACTCCCAGTGACTCACCTGTTTACCACTTCCCAAGAGCTAGATTACAGGTGCACGCCACCACTCTCAGTTTCAGTTGCCATCTCAGCGTGCCCTTGGGGCGGGGCCAGCATGGCAGTCCCTGGGGTGGATTCCTTTATGTAACCAGGAAATAAGTTTTCTTGCATGACTTTTTGTTTTCCTAATCAAATCTATGTTTTATTGTCTGCTATTAAGGAAAATAAAGAAAGTATAATACATTAATATTGCCTTCTAAGAAGAATTAATAATATAAATAAATAATATTCAGATTTTTTTATTATTGCAAGTAAATGACCATATTTGTGCTATACTACTCCTGGACAATAGGGTAACAGCTTATTACTAAAAAGATGTTGAGTAATTTATTCATTTTTATATTTATTATTGCATATATGTATATGATGATTACATTCATAGTGGAGGCGTGGTACGTATATTCAACAGCTTTTGCTTTATATGTGTGCTTTCTGTGCCTATTCACTCTACCTTTATTTTATTTATTTATTTTTTGTCTTTTTCAGACAGGGTCTCGCTATGCAGCTCAGGCTGGCATTGAGCTCATTTTTGTAGCCCAGGCTGGTCTCGAACTCACACCAATCCTCCTGTCTCAGCCTCCCTAGTGCTGGGATTACAGGTGTGCGCCACCACACCCGGCTTCACTCTACCTTTAAATTCTACATAATACCATATTCAGTCAGATACTACGAATGAAATGCCTCAAGTACTGCAAATATGGTGTTTAAATATCATAGATGTTGAACTGAAAAACTTGAGATATGCAAAAGATATTCCTTTGTAGTGTGACAGCTTAGATTAAGAAGAGAATGTGCCTCTTACCCTGCCTCAAGTGACAGGAAAGGCTTTTAAAAGAATTGATTATGATGATTATGATAGTGGTAATTTTTCCACACTATCTTAATAAAGCATGAGCTAGGCAATCATTGAGCCAGAGAGCTTTTCTGTGTTTGAAAAGATGGATTTTTCTCTGGGCTGAATTAGATGTTTGAGAACAGCAGCTCATGTCAATATGTCAAAGAAGGGTAATTTGAGTTATCTTAGTTGTATAGGGGACTTTTAATTTTTCATCATGTTGTACCTAAGTAAATTCTTTTTTACTTGTATTTAGTACAGGGTCTATAGGGTCTCACTACATAGATTGGATTCGTAGTGATCCTTCTGTTTGCAGCCTCTCAAGTGCTGGGATTACAGGTGTGCACCACCACACCCAGTCTCAGTGAGCCTCTTAGAGAGCCCTGGTGGCAGGGCCAGCATGACATGCTGGGGATTGAACCCTGGTCACTGTGCCTGCCTAAACCTGTGCTTTAGTCCTCTGAGCTATCTGGCTGGCTCTAAATTCTAAATTAAATAAACTGTCCATTTTATCCTAAAATAAACATCAAAAAGTTGTAGTTACATATGCTATGAATTTATTCATAGAACTGTAAATAAAATACAAGCTTGAAATTAAAGTAGAAAAAAGTTATGTTGAATACTTATAAAACATATTTCTATAAATTATTATACTTAAGACCTGTGGAGCTAAATCATATAAGCATTTAATTAATTAGGATTCTAGAATTTAAACATGATGCTTTGTTGTCTTAATAATGACATAGATTGTTAATACATGATGGTACTTAATGAAATATCATTATGGTAGCCAGTTAAATAAACAGGAAAGACCCATGGCTTTCAAATATTAGTATAGCAGAGCTCTTGAGAGAAAAAGGCTTTGAAAAACTTCTGTTAAAAACTGCAGTTTGTGTTGCATTTAGTAGCTCAGTAGTCTTGGGCAATAACTCTAGTAATAAGTACTCTCATCAGCAAAGTAAGGACTATAATTTTACTATCTTTGTGAAATAAAAGGTAGTTTATGAAAATATTTAGCTAGGTACTGGATAATAATTGCTACTGAATAAATATTAGCTACTATTTTATTAATATCTTAGATTATTATTAATCTATTTTACTAATTTATTACTATTTTATTAATATATTAGAAATCATCAATGTTATTTGAATTTTTTATGATTTAGAAAGCTATTTTTTAAAGTAGATTTTAAGGGGGCTGGGGAGATAGCTCAGTAGAATATGTGAATATGTGCTTTCCTGTCAAGTGCAATGACCTGAATTATTCAATCCTGGTTCCGAGAGAGAGAGAGAGAGAGAGAGAGAGAGAGAGAGAGAGAGAGAGAGAATAGATTTTAAGTATATGAAATGTCTTTTCTTGTTAAATTTTCATTTAAATGTTCTACTCCTAGAACAGTTTATTTTAATGTTAAGGAGAAGAAAAGATAAATGTAAAAATGAAACTAAGTTTCAAAACAGAATAGTAGGATAGTTATAATGGATGGTATATTGTGTACTGTGTCTTCTCAGTGGTTATTCAGGGTAGAAGATACTAGGCCCGCCATCTTGGCTATGCAACGCTTTTTTTTTTTTTTTTTTTTCAATGAACTAAGAAAGACTAGCTGTAAAACTACCCTAAATATCTTATGTATGCACATGTTTTTCCCTTTTTTTCTGTGAGTGAAACCAATCAGACTCACATGTGTAAACATTACATTCCACAGTAGAGGAAATGAACAAGTGTATAAAATCCAAACTATTCAGTAGAAACTGTGAATTGGGAAGAAACTGTTCAAAATAAAAGACAAACTTTAATGGGGAAAAGAGCAAAAGTAGGGTAGCTTATATATTTCATCAAATTGGTTTGAGTAGAATAGAAACTTCATAACAAATGTTTGTTGTTGTTCATATTTCATAAATGTTGTATCCATGTTAACTGCACTGTATAACATTTGTGCTCTGGGCAGTCCAGGTCCAAGTCTAACAATTTTTTCTCATTATCTTCAGACAGCAAGAGCTCTATCTTCATATGGTTTAGTATTTATGAATAAGGAATTTATTATTCAATGTTGACACATTTCATCAACATAACAAGATCTCATACGAAGAGAACAGTTTGTAACAATAAAATACAGCGAAAGAAATTGTAAATTGTACCTCTTAGAGTTCTTAAAAATATTCTCCTCAATTTTAGTTTTACTATGGCCTCCCAGAAGTTTGTCCCTAGGTATGCATTTCTCTCACTTATCTTCTTCAAAACTCACGTTTCACAAAAGAAAAGATGGTTGAATATTGGTTATTTTAGTGGCAGTGTAAGAATATGATTCAGCATTAAGTAGTGACATTAATGGTAACAGGAAAGAATAATAATGCATATAAGAAATGTCGTTTTCCCAGGGAAAGTTTAGCTTACTCACAGAATTATAGTAAAGCATGTTATGTCCACAATTAAACCCCTAATATAGCAAACTTTTAAAACTCTAAGTTAATACTTTGACATTCCATGAGATCTTAAACAAAAAAAAAAA
>PVJA010029607.1:0-26436 GCA_004027025.1 Myocastor coypus
GGCGGGGCAGAGGGGCGCAGGGGCTCACCCGCAGCGGGTGCGCAGGCTCAGCTCCCAGCGGTGGGGTTTGGGCTGGGCTGGGACAGGAAGTTAGTCGCGGGAACGCAGAGGTGGGGCAGAGAGGCGCAGGGGCTCACCCGCGGCGGGTGCGCAGGCTCAGCTCCCAGCGGTGGGGTTTGGGCTGGGCTGGGACAGGAAGTTAGTCGCGGGAACGCAGAGGTGGGGCAGAGGGGCGCAGGGGCTCACCCGCGGCGGGTGCGCAGGCTCAGCTCCCAGCGGTGGGGTTTGGGCTGGGCTGGGGTGTATTTTCTTTATATTTTAATTTTTTATTTATTCTGAGGTAGAGTCTTGCTATATAGTTCAGGCTGGTCCACTTGCAGCAATCATTCTGATTCAGCCTCCTGAGGGCTGGTATTATAGGCATGTATCATCATACCCAGGTTTTACCTGTTAACTTCATTTGAGATAGGGTCTTGCTAAAATGCTAAATTGCCCAAACTGGGTTTGACCTCAGCCTTAGCCTCCTGGTGTGCTGGGTTGGAGGTATGTATACCCACAACCAGCTAATTACTGTTTAGTATAGTCTTTGATAGCTGGTTGGGGTAACTCTTTTCCCCACTATATCTTTTAAAAACTGCTATGACCATTCTTGTAGTTTTTCCTAGGTGAACTTTATAATCAGTTTATATATAACACCTGCAACTTAAAGGATAGTTCTTAGCCGGGCGTGGTGGCGCACACCTGTAATCCCAGCACTCGGGAGGCTGACGCAGGAGGATCGGTGAGAGTTCGAGACCAGCCTGGGCTACAAAACTGAGCTCAAGGCCAGCCTGAACTGTCCAGGTCTCAAAAAGACAAAAAAAAAAAAAAAAAAAGAAAAAAAAAACAAAGGATAGTTCTTGTTTGGATGTTTAGAGGTTCAGTCTATGGTCTGCCACTAGTAAGGCACAAATGGCACATTAGAAGGCCTGGTAAATAATAGATGCCCAGTCACAGTGGCCAAGAAGCAGAGGAGGTGGTGACAAGAACAAGCATGTCCAAATCAACTGTGATCCACCTCTAACCAGGCCCCACCTCCTAATAGCTTGTTCATTGTTTCTGTTCTAAGAGAAAGAAAATTTATTAGGGACTAATAATAGCTCCTGAAAGATCCCAAATTGAGGCCCACATACTTAAATTATAAACTCACCTGTGAACTAATTCACTGATGCATACAGTGTCCCCAGAATCTAGTCACCTTCCAAAACAGGCCCACCTCTGAATGCAGACTTTTGGGGACATGTTAGATCTAACCCATGACAGCTTCTTTGGTTTCTGAAACAACTGGCCTCTGTTGGTTTATTAATTGGATTAACCTTGGATTTTTTTCTAAGGACCTATTCTGTAGCCTGGTATTATAGAAAAAGATGCTATCTAAAGATACAAGGTGCTATTCCATGGTGAATGCTGTTTATAATGTTAGGTTTCATCTTTCTACCTTACCTATGCAAATCTAGGGACTAAAACTCTTCCTTGAAGACCTAGATTTACTCTGCTTCCCTTCCCTACACAGCCAAGTACTGAACATCTATATTCCTTTCTTCAGTCAGTCTAGCCAAAGATAACTTTGGATTCAGTTTGTATAACCTATAAAGTGAAATAAAGAAAGAAAGAAAGTAAAGTGAAAGTATGTTATCTTAGGGTTTTTTTTCTTTCTTTTTTTTTGAAGACAAGGTCTTGCTATTTGGTTCAGGATGGCCTTGAAATCATAGCAATTCTCCTGCCTCAGCTTTGCAAGTGCTAGAATTACAGATGTGCACCACCACCCCTGGCTTAAGTATACAATTACAACCTTAAAGTAGCCTCAGTTTATACTACTGGTTTAGGAAATAATTTTGACAGTAAATAATTATGTTTCAGAGATGTTCTTTAGGTGGATAAAACACCTGTGACAGCTATCAACTTAGACCCAGACTGCTCTAAGAAGACGGCAGAAAACCTTGAAGAAAAACATATTTAAAAATTAACGGGCCCAGGATATAACTCAGCAACACAGCACCTGCCTGGCAAGCACAAGGTCCTGAGTTCAATTTCTTGTAAAAAGAAAAAGCAAACAAAAATATTAAAATACCATTTAAAATCATGGGCTCTGCACTAATTTGTTGTCTACAAATTTACCCCTTGAATATGTTTTTGACTTATTAAAAATCAGTTTATGCACAAAGAAACTGCCAAACTCCAGACTAATGAAAACTGACTTTTACGGTGACAAAATAAGATTTAAAAGGGCAGCCTCTCCAACTGATGGACTTCTAAGAAAAATGTAAGCAAAATCAAAGACATATGAAGAGATGAAATTACCAAAAAGAATAAAAGGTGAGACAGAATACCATGTGCCAATAACTTTCCAAAGTACCTTTGCTAAGAAAATTATACCCACATAATTACTAGGACTTCATGAAAAATACTATGAAAATCTAAAAGCCAAGAACTTGGCACATTTTTCAAAATGTAGTACAAGATGCCATAATATTAAGTGTGTAACTGAGTACAAAATCACTGAAGTGTATTATAATTTAATTGTATCCTGCACCAAAGCTATTTACTTTGAATACACCAGGATTACAGTGACATATTATACTCTAAACATTTTTTGAGGGGAAAAAAGGGAGCTGTTTTGATTGCAACTATATCTCCCACCCTCCAAAATAAAAGAATTGCTCTATGTAAGTGTAGGCATAGTTCCTTTCACTTACACTGGCTGAAGCCAAGGCTGAGATCTGCTAAAGAATCTATCATACTCATGGGATCAGTGTATTTTGCAATGATTGAAGAATTACAACGAACTATTCTATATTTTCTCTTTACTTTTATAAACTACCAGCACAGTGACACATCATAACAATGTATCACCATTCCCAGCTCTTAAGAAACACTATATTTAAAGTACATACAACTGTAGAAAAGAGCAAAGGCAAGTACGAGAAAAGGAGTGACCCCTCATTTAGCCTGGCTTATAACTAGTAAATTTCAATTATATAATATTTCTATGTCCATACTATAAAAACAACAAAAACAGTGGGGCGTGGTGGTGCACGCCTGTAATCCCAGCACTTGGGAGGCTGAGGCAGGAGAATCGGTGTGAGTTCAAGACCAGCCTGGGCTACAAAAGTGAGTTCAAGGCCAGCCTGAACTGCATAGCGAGACCCTGTCTCAAAAAGACCAAAAAAAAAGGCATAAAATGCAGTCTGATCCTTTCCAGGAGTGGTAGTACACACCTATAATCCCAGCACCCAAAAGGCTAGGACCGGAGGATCACTCTGATCTTGAGGCCAGCCTGGGGCTACATAGTGAGTTCAAGGCCAGTCTGAATTAAAGAGTGACAACTTGTCTCAAACCCTCCACTCAAAAATTAAAGCACTAACCCTAAATTCACTAATAATACTTCTTTTTATGACAGTGACAAATCTTACTGCATTTATTAATCATTAGCGTACAGACCGTAGTGAGGAGAAAAATGAGAGCACAAGATCTGTGGGAGAGGAAAAGGTCTATAGGCTGTGGGTTTCTATCTTGGCTTCTTTCCTTCCCAGTGAGACTTGGGACCAAAACAAAGAACTCAGTCTCCTTGAAGGCCTATTGTTTCTTCCGTGATTGAAATGATACAGTAATTAATTCTAAGAAATCATAAATGGAAACCTTACCCTCCTCCAAAATATAGTTTAAAAAATGTATTTGGTACAGAGTCTCACTACGCAGCTCAGAATCATAGTAATCCTCCTGTTTTCAGCCTCCCCAGAAGGAGTTGGTGATCAGCTCAGCAAGTCCAGGGGTAGGGCCAGGCCAGCGCAGCATGTGGTGCCAAGGATCAAACCAGGTCCTTGCACTTAACTAAGCAGATAGTTCACTGAGCTATGTCACCAGCCCTATACTTTTTGTCACTTATTACCTTCATATAGTTAACTATAATGAGTTTGACTATAGTATAAGAATAGCAGAGGCTTAGAACTATCTGTAGTATAGCCTTTCATGTAAGCAAAGTCATTCAGAGAAGACATAGATTTTTTTGTTTTCAAAAAGCACAGTAGAAGTGAAGAATTTTGCTATCCCAGAAAAAGGGAAGCTACTACACCACTAGATGAAATGAAAGGCACACTGGGTCTGGGTCTGGTCTTAACTGGCTACCTATTTAAGGTGTTCCACAATTTTCAGTTATCACCATCAACTAAGGAGCAAGAGCCACAGGGCATAGTAGGAGAGAACACACTATACTTAGAAGTGCAAAAAAGGGCCAAGGAGATAGCTCAGTGGTATAAGTACCTGCCTGGCAAGTGCAAGGTCCAGAGTTTGATCCCTGGTACTAAAAAAACAAAAACAACAACAAAAAAACACCTGTAAGTACAAAAATCCAGCTTTGCAACTGGAGGAATAATATTTGTACTGAAGTATCTATAAACAGAAATCAATAAATGAGGAAGAAAAATGAAATTTGGAGCTTAAAAAATTGCCTTTATTCAGAATCACAAAGATTTAAAAATCATTATGAAAGTTTAAAAAAATATAGCACTCAGTGCAATGAAATACTACATTTAATTATTTTCAAAGATGTAAGGCAAATTTCTCACCGTATACATGTGAGAATTTAGCATGATCCAAACTCAAATATCCATTTCTCATATCTTTCAATGTCTGCAGCAGAAACTGACTTGGAAACCTTTTTTAAAGCCATTTCAAAATCTTCCATTGTTGTGGGCATATGCATTTCTTCTCTTGAAAGATTTCGAATTTCTTCTGGGGTCAAACCTTCAATTCGCCTTCTCATTGCCATCAAGGATGCATCTCTAGATTTTGAGGGTTTTTTTTTTAAGAAGTCACAAAGTGTTATTTTAATTGAATAAAAAATTCATGTATTCTTATCTCTTAAGATCTTATTATATACTGTATGTATGTAGTACTGCACTGGATCTTACACTAGAATACAAGGTCTATTCTAAGTTGTTTGCCAATTCAGTCTTCCACTGTAAAGAATTACTAACCAGTATGTAACTGATAATGTGCATAAAACCCAAGAAAAATACACAGGTACAATAAATCTAGCAGTTGCATTTCACTGTAAGTATTCAATAAAATAAAGAATAACCATCACATGGGGCTGAGGAGATAGCTGGGTGGTCTAAGCACCTGCTGGCAAACGCAAGAACATGGCTGGATCCCTGTACCACATGTCATGCCCACCCTGGAAAGGCATGTTGCACTGGACAGCAAGACAGCGTGGTGTCACATACTTGTAATCCCAGCGCTGGGGAGGCTGACACAGGAAGATCACTACAAGTCCAAGCTGAGTAAGACCCAGTACAAAATAAAGAAGTCATCATCATCACAGAAAAAAATATTGCCAGAAAATGTTTTTGTACATAAAGTAAAAGATGTCAAGTTTCTCCTTTTTTTTGTATTTCAGAAACCTAATACACCAAACTTTCCTCCTTGTTTCAATGTATTTGATACAGGGTCTCACCATACAGCTCCAACTCATAGTGATCCTCTTGCCTCAGCCTCCCCAGTGCTGGAACTATAGGCATGTGCCACCTGGCCCAGTCTTGGTAGCCTCAATACCCCTGGGGGCAGGGCTGGAGTGGTCTGTGGTACCAGGGATTGAACCCCAGTCCGTGTGCTTGCCTAGGCATGGATTTAGTCTATTGAACTATCCTGCTTACCTATTTAAGTTTATTTTTATTTTGCAGTACCATGAATTAAATGTGCGACCTTGAGCTTGCCAGGCAGGCCCTTATGCTGCTGAGCTATCTCCCCAGCCCCCAACTCTCACTCTCATCCTTTATAGTGGCCAGCACATATGCAAAGGGACAATGTAGCTGTTTCATGTGTAAACACATTCTCACTGACTATTTTAACCCTGAACATGGGCTCACTTTAACAGTTGAGGGAGCTCATGGTCAAGATCTTTGCTAGTAAAGATGTGGATTAGGTCAAAGTCTACTTAATTGGATTCCATGTACCCTTTTTTTCCTTGCTCCCATTTCCATACATTAGAATATGTTAAGAACAAGATGAAAGGGGCTGGGGAGATGGCTCCATGGCACAAGTGCCTGCCTGGTAAGTGCAAGGTCATGAGTTTGAACCCTGGTCCCACAGAAAAAAAAAGAACAAGATGGAAAAAAAAAAAAGAACAAGATGGTCTTCCTTGCATCTTGGGTGTGTCAAATCAGTGTTTTACACTTTCCATGTAACACTGTAGTGACCAAATGTGCCAATAATTTTTTTTTTTTTTTTTTTTTTTTTGTATTTTAGGGAAGGGTCTACAGGGTATTCAGGGTCTCACTACTAGATCCCATCTGTAGTGATCTACCTGTTTACAGCCTCCCAAGAGCTGGGATTACAGGTGCACACCACCACGCCCAGTCTCAGCATGGCCCAGAAGTGGAGCTGGCACAGTAGGCCCAGAGACTGAGCTCCCAGCCCCTGCACCTGCTTGCAGGCACTTTAATCCACTGAGCTATTTGGCCAGCCTTGCCAAAAACTACTTAAATCCAATCCAACTACTGATTTTCTAATTTACTCAAACTGTCCTAATATTAACATCTTAAACTAACACCAGCACCTGCATTCACTAAGATACCCAAATATCTTACCAGTACCTAAAATTTAAAGTTGACACTGGAGCTAGGTGTGGTACCACAGGCTGTGACACCTGCACTTAGGAGGTTGAGGCAAGAGGACTGTAAATTCAAGATGAGCCGAGGCAATTTAGTAAGACCTTGTCTCAAAATATAAAAAGGGATGATGTTGCTCGGTGCAAAGGTCCTGGGTTCAACCTCTAGTACAACATACAAAAAAAACTTATAACCCTGATGTAAGAGACTGAAGTGTGGGTCTTTACATTAATGCAGCATTAAAAAAAAAAAAAAAAAATCATAGATTTTGTCTTTTTTTTTTTGCAGTACCAGGGATTGAACTTGGAACCTTGAGCTTGCCAGGGAAGGTCTTATGCCACTGATCTGTCTCCAGCCATTTTTGTTGTTTTCTTTGACACACAGTCTCATTATGTACCATACGCTGTCCTCAAACTCAGGGCCATCCTCCTGCCTCAGCTTCACACATGCTGTGACTGTGTGTATGCCACTAGGACTGGCTATGACAGTTTTCATATACAAAAACCTTACCATCCAGAATAATGCATACCTGCACACGTTGGTAATGTCTGCACCTGAATAACCTTCCATCTTTTCTGCTATACTTGCAAGGTTAACATCATCAGCCAGCTCCAGTTCACGAAGACTTATTCGCAGCAGCTCCTCCCTGCCTTTTGCTAATAGCAGAAACAAATGTTAACATGTATGCCTTCAGAAACAAGATTATTATTTCTCAAGTCTTTGTGTGGAGTTGTTTTCCAGCTCTCATTTGCTTGAAATTTCAAGAGCTGCCTTTCACTGAACTTTCAATTTCTTTATTATCAAGGCTTCTAAGCCCTAAAAGTAGACAAAACTAGTAATGTAAAGAAAAGATAATTTATTCCCTATATCTATCTCTCTAGGGAAGATCAGTACCAAACTGCAAAGTGAAAGTACTTGGCAGGATGTTTCAGACAAGATTTAAATGATGCTACCTGATGGTAAGGGAATATAAATTCGTTTTTCAAGACGTCGTCGCAAAGCCTCATCTATATCCCAGGGAAAATTTGTAGCTGCCAGAACCATAACCATTTTGGAAGGGTCATCATTTTCAGAAGCACCTCCAACACCTAAAGGGATAAAGAAAGAATAAAAAGAAGTAAAGCTCAGCTATACTTATTAACACAACTACTTATTAACAAATACTTATTAACACAACAAGGTAGTGTAACCTTCATGCTTAAGATTTAAAAAGCTAGGGCCTGGAGGGATGGCTCAGTGGTCTAAAGCGCCTGCTTGGGGAAGCTTGGGCGGCTTCAGGGACCACGGTTCGATCCCCGGCACCACATGCTGCGCCAGCCCTTCCCTTGGGGTGGGCTGAGCCGGCCATAAAGATGAGTCAATAAATAAAGGTTCTGAAACAAGAATAAAAATAATAAATTAAAAAAAAAAGATTTAAAAAGCTAGGGCCAGGGAGATAGCTCAGTGACATAAGCACCTGCCTAGCAAGTGCAAGGTGCTGAGTTTGATCCCTGGTACTGCCAAAATAAAATAAAATTTAGAAAGCTAGCTTGCAAATACATGAATTTCTAATCCAAGGAAAGTGAGTTTCTATAGTGCAAAAAAATTCTATTCAAAATAAACTTAACCAAGGTGGCAGCCAAATGGTAGATGGCCTGTGTGCATGTTTATTTGTGTGTCAATAAAAACCACAAAAAAAAAAAAAAAAAAAAAAAAAACCTAATCAGGCTGAGAAGATAGCACCAAATATAAGTAAATAAACAAAACGGACAACACATTAGCCCAACTCAACTACTCAATTCAAAGTTGTTTTCAAAAGCATATATAGCCTCTAAGGCAAATTTTATTATTTGCATTCATTTTTATTATAATTTTATGGTTCAAGGAGAGATAGACAGACAAACAGGTAGATATAATAGATTCCCACTATTTCAGCCACGTCACTGTACCAAATGCCACTACTAGCTCTCAGATCTATTTACCACTCCCTCCACCTCCCCCAGTCCATCTGGAGTTCTGAAGATTAATTAAAAGCACTGGGCTAGGGCTGGCAGTACAACTGGACCAACCAGAGGTAGATACTCAGCAACCCCCACCCCAGGGCCCTGCAGGAACAGACATGTATCTACCATCCATCTGAACGAGCAGCTCTGCTTTCACTCTTCTGCTTGCTTCATGCTCTTCAGAAGTCCCTCTGCGACTACAAATGGAATCTATCTCATCAATAAATATAGTAGCTGGAGAATAAAATCGAGCCTAAAGAAAGAAACCATGAAATATTAAGTTTTCATTTCATTTAAGCAATCTATGGGCTAACAATCAGAAAATAGTGGAAGCAGTTGCCATAATATGCACCTTTCAACTGGGTGCGGTGGCACACACCTGTAATCCCAGCACTTGGGAGCCAACTTGGGCTACAAAGTGAGTGCAAAGAGCCTTGACTGCAGTGAAACCCTGTCTCAAAAAAACACCCAACAAAATACTTTAGAAATCAGTGGTTGCTACAAGTTGTGCCAAGGGATAGAGTGTGGATTCCTTTTTAGGAGATAAAAATTTCCTAATTGCGAGTAAGCTAGACACTAATTTTGTACTTTAAAATGGCTTGAATGGTTTTGTTTTAGTTAAAATTTGAATACATGCATATAAATTGACTAACTGCTTAAGAGCATTAGAATATACAATGCTATTGGCAGTCAAATTTATAAATGACAATTTAATTAGAATTCCTTACAGACTTTATAATTTTATTTAAGCTATTGGTTCTCTGACCAAATTATTTCTACAACTTTAGAATATTTACCAATATTTAGAAAATTTCCCACCAGTTACTCATATCATCATAGTGTACAGAATGACCTTATATTTATATCAGATATAAATATATCCAGGGAGATAGCTCAAGGGCGTAAGTGCCTGCCTGGCAAGTGCAAGGTCCTGACTTCAATCTCTGATTCCGCAAACACACACACACACACACACACACACACACACAGCTTTATATATAACACTAGTTATGTATATAGCTAGTTATGTTAGTCCAGGCTGGCCTTGAATTCATTATGTAGCCCAGGCTGGCCTGAAATTCACGGCAATCCTCCCACCTCAGCCTCCTGAATGCTGGGATTACAGGCATGTGTTACACAATTGGTGACAACCATCAATCTTTACACATGTAGTTCATTTCAAATGAAATACAACATATGGCCTTTCATGTCTGCCCTCTTTCATTTAACATGTTTTCAATGTTTATTAATATTGTAGCATATAATACCTTATTCCTTTTTATAGCTAAACAGTAACCCTACATTTATTTTTATCCCTTAAATTTATGTCTTCCTCAAAATAACACAGAAAATCAATCTGAACTATTAACAGGTCTCATTCAAGTATGAATCTAGTAAATAGTTTAGACTCAACATTACTCTTAAGAAGAAGGAAAAAGCAATTTATTGCACTAAGAAGTTTATTGTTAATCATTATTTAAACCAAATAAAGATTTCCAAAGAACAATTTGGATGAACACCATTTACACAATTGAACATGCAACCACACCAGGCCTATCAATTCTTCAAACCGTGAGTTTATAATCTAGTACAGTATTCTGTAAGAAGTAACTATGTTGAAGAAAAAAAAAGTGCATCTAAAGTATGTATTTAGAGGGACAGCCAGACAGCTCAACAGACTGAAGAGCCTGCTTAGGCAGAGCACAGCAGCCAGGGCTCAATGCCCAGCATGCTGTGCTGGCCCCACTCGTGGGGCATGCTGAGATGGCAATTGAGACTGGGCATGGTGGCATGCACCTGTAATCCCAATTCAGCTGTAAACAGGCAGATTACTACAAATGGGATCTAGTGGTGAGATTCTGAACACCCTGTAGAACCTTCCCTAAAATACAAAAAAAAAAAGTTATTGGCACATTTGGTCACTACAGTGTTGCATGGAAAGTGATTATAAAACACTGATTTGGGAATGTGGAGATAGCTCTGTGGTGCAAGTGCCTGCCTGGCAAGTGCAAGGTCATGAGTTCGAACCCCAGTCCCGCAAAATCAATCATTCAATCAATCAATCAGTCAATCACTGATTTAACACACCTAAGATGCAAGTAAGTGCATCTTGTTCTTAATGTATTCTAATCTATGGAAACTCCCTGTCCCCAGGAAGTACTGAGATGGTCACCGGGACTGGGCATAGTAGTGTAACCCTGTAATCCCAGCACTTGGGAAGCTGAAAACAGGAGGATTCCTACATAGTGAGGCCCTGTAGACCTGTACTAAGTACATTTATTTATTTTTTTTTTTCATTTATTTTTTTTTTCTTGTTTCAGAACCTTTGTTTGTGTATTCACTCATTTTATGGCCGGCTCAGCCCACCCCGAGGGCAGGGCTGGCGCAGCATGTGGTGCTGGGGATCAAACCGTGGTCCCTGAAGCCGCCCAAGCTTTCCCAAGCAGGCGCTTTGGACACTGAGCCATCCTGCCGGGCCCCTACATTTAAAAATAAATTAATTAGCCAGGCATGGTGGCACACACCTGTAATCCCAGCACTTGGGAGGCTGAGGCAGGAGGATCGGTGAGAGTTCAAGACCAGCCTCGGCTACCAAAGTGAGCTCAAGGCCAGCCTGAACTGCATAGCGAGACCCTGTCTCAAAAAGACCAAAAAAAAAAAAAAATAATAATAATAATTAATTAATTAATTAAAAAGTAGGGATTTAGTTTGACTTTGCTCATTTGTTCACTTGGAAAAATCCAAATATGTAAGTCCTACTTTCTTTTCTAGTCAAAAAATTGGATGTTAAGCCATTCCCTAGCCAGCTACTCATGACTGAACCCAGAGCCTCACACATGCTAGGCAAGCATCCTACCTCTGAGCTCTACTCCCCTCCAGGGCCCCCAGTGCCATATTTTGTGGTACTTAAGAAATGAATCCAAAGCCGGGTGTGGTGGCGCATGCCTGTAATCCCAGCACTCGGGAGGCTGAAGCAGGAGGATTGATGCGAGTTCGAGACCAGCCTGGACTACAAAAGTGAGCTCAAGGCCAGCCTCAACTGCATAGTGAGACCCCTGTCTCAAAAAGACAAAAAAAAGAAAGAAAGAAAGAAAGAAATGAATCCAAGATCTTTGTACTAAGCTACCTGTAAGTTTTACTTCTGGGACAGGATCTTTTTTTTTAAAGGCCAGCTCAGCCTGCCCTGAGGGTAGGGCTGGTGCAGCATGTGGTTCTGGGGATCAAACCGAGGTCCCTGCAGCCGCCTAAGCAGGCACTTTAGACCGCTGGGCCATCCTGCCAGCCCCATTGGAACAGGATCTTAGTAAGTTAGTAAAGTGCCCAAGCTGAGCTAGAATTTATAATCCTTCTACCTTAGCTTGCTACAGTGCTCAGATTACAGTATGTGCCACCATACCCAGCTCCAACTACTTTTTTCTTTTTGACACAAAGTTGCAGTTGCCTAGGCTAGTCTCAAACTTATGCTTCTATTGCCTCAGCCTTCCAAGTAATTGAATTCTTTAATTCTCTCCAAAGGTATAATTTCTTTTTTTTTTTTTTTTTTTTTTTTTTTGTCTTTTTGAGACAGGGTCTCACTATGCAGTTTTGGCTGGCCTTGAGCTCACTTTTGTAGCTCAGGCTGGTCTCGAACTCGCACCAATCCTCCTGCCTCAGCCTCCTGAGTGCTGGGATTACAGGCGTGTGCCACCACGCCCAGCTGTATAATTTCATTTTAAATGGTAACTACTTGGGGTTTAGATACTATATATAAAATTTTGTATATTTTCCTGTCAAGAAATGTAGAAAATGAACTTATTAAAGTATCCAATAAAATTCTCATTTGAAATTTTGGCTAGGAACCCTATACAGAAACAGAACTTTTACGAACTAAATTTAAACTTCAGGGGCCCAGAGGGATGGCTCAGTGGTCTAAAGAGCCTGCTTGGGAAAGCTTGGGTGGCTTCAGGGACCTCGGTTCCATTACTGGCACCACATGCTGCGCCAGCCCTGCCCTCAGCGTAGGCTGAGCTGGTCATAAAAATGAGTGAATAAACAAACAAATGTTCTGAAACAAGAAAAAAATAAATTAAAAAAAATTTTTTTTAAGATTAAAAATAAATAAATAAATAATAAAGTTCAATCCCTTTGTTGCCATACCAAACAAAACTACGCTGACTCTTCTCAAGTACTGAGGGAATATAGAATGGTCTGACTTTAAGCAGACGCTGTGACACCTGCCAGACTGCTTCTGGCTAGCTTGAGAAGATGCTATGAGATTGTCCATGAGCACAGATTTATTCTGCCTGCTCTGTACCCCTCTTCTGGTGAGAGAAGCATCTTTATTTGTAAAGCAATGCATTTTTAACTTCTACTATTTCAGAAGTGTCTGACTCTTCTCACAGCTCTAAAGATGATTCAGGTCACCACCAGCAGATCACTGCAGTTCTGTGACCAGAAATGATGGGCTCAGGAACAAGCATGTGGCTCAGAAGAGGGCAATCGCTGGGATTTCGCCTGAACAAATGGAACTTGTTCCAGTAACGTCTCGGAGATTACCAATTAGACAACAAAAGTAAGATTTCAGATTCTGATGTTATCTTAGCCATTTCCCGAACCTACCTAAAGCCAAAGCCAAGACAGTTAAAAGTCAGAAATTTCTGATTCCTAAGGGCATCTCAACTGGTGACTCCTATGCCTGATAACTTAAACTTCTCTGTATTATTTTTGTTTAAATTCATTTTATTGAGACTCAACTGAAAACAATTCTTGACAATATAACAAGAATTATGGGACCAGTGAGTCAGCTCAGCAGACTAAAGTGCATGCTTAGGCAAGCATAGGGACCATGGTTCAATCCCTGGCACCACTTGCCACACCAGCGCCACGCAGAGGGCAAACTGAGCTGGTCACAAAAAACTATGGTTACCTTTTAGAGTATATTTGTTGCATGCTACATAAAAAATAGCACATACTTCCACCAAATTTAAGCAGCCTGTTTAAAATATAAGTCTTAGGTGTGGTGATGTACACCTATAATCCTACCACTTGGGAGGTTCAGGCAGGAAGATCACTGCAAGTTCAACACCAGCCTGGACTGCAAAATGAATTCAAGGCCAGCCCAAACTGTACAGCAAAACTGTCTCAAAAGGACCAAATATTACTCAATGTTCATTTTGAAAGAAACTGGTGGGGAACGGCAGGTTTTGTTTGTTTGTTTTTTAGGATAGTGTCTACAGGGTGTTCAGGGTTTCACTACTAGATCAGACTCATAGTGATCCACTTATTTACAGTTTGTTTTCTGCATTTTTTTAGGGGAAGGAGCTACAGGGTACTGAGGATCTCACTACTTGATCGGACTTGTAGTGATCCACCTGTTTACAGCCTTGCAAGAGCAGAAAGGCACATTAAAAGTGGTACCATCTATAGTAAAGTCAAAGCCAAGATAGGAAAGGCAGTACAGTTCTATTCAGTAAGAGTCCATGATCAAGAGCTGGCTTCCAATGTGACTCTTAATGTCCAGTCACCAGAGCAGAAGCTCCACACAAGCCTGAGTCAACCAGTACTCACATAACTACTCCAGATGAACAGGGATTTACTTAATGGTAGTTACAGTTTTCCCAAGCAATTTCAGAGAAGCCAGAAAAAAATGCCTTTTGATAGTTTCATACAATTCACAGTAAAAAAAATAATGCATGCTAGCCAGGCATGGTGGCTCACACCTGTAATCCCAGCACTTAGGAGGCTGAGGCAAGAGGATCAGTGCACATTCGAGACCAGCCTGGGCTATAAAAGTGAGCTCAAGGCCAGCCTGAACTTCACAGTGTGACCCTGTCTCAAAAAGACAAAATATATAAAATAATGCAGGCTGAGGCAGGAGGCGTTTAAACTCGGCCTGGGTAAGTAGCTTTGTCACTTACTAAGACCCTGTCTTTAAAACATTTAAAACCCTGCTATGAGATTCCATGTGAAGGAGTCACAGAATGAGGCCACAGCCATGGCCTACTGCCAGCAGGAAAAGAAAGATCCAATGATTTCTGTGACCAAAGAAGACCATGAAACTCCCAGCAATGCAGAGCTGGTGGCTCCTTACCCTAATGAGCCATACAAGGAACATGGTCTGATACTGCCAAAGACATTAACCAGACCTACCCATGCCTAGGAAGAATGGCCAGCAACCCTTGTAGAGAACAGCATACCCTCGGCTTTTCTTGCTTCCACTATAGCACTGAGGATATCAAAAGATCAGGCTGTACAGCCTTTGGGCCCTGGAGGTTGTGTGTGTTCCACATGAACTGGTCAGCAAAAGCAGCTACCACTTTTGATTGCTTTTTTCTCATGCTGCCCTGAATTTCACCACCATGCAATATGTTAAATGTCCTCAGCAACCAAAAATCACTACCTAGGATCACTAACTCTGAGTGAACTGATTTAATCTCATCTGTAATATCCCTTTAGGAGCTTTTATACCTCTTTGGGAAATGAAATAGGAGCAAAAACACCTCCCTTTGAAAATGCTACGTAAACAGACCAGGTGGTCAGATAGATATGTATTTCCCAAGACAACCTTGCTCTTAAGTGTAACAGCGTCCTGTACTTTATTCCTGTAAGTTTGGTTTTTTTGTTTGCCTGAGCTCCAGGTTTTCTAGTCTGGAAGCTGATTTGAATCCTGACTCCTAATCTCCTTCTACATGAAAGGCTGGCTTTTACGGTTCCTTATTTTTTTGTTTAAAGAACTATGTTCACATGGCTCAGTCCAGTCAGACTGATATTACTGCAGTGGAGACCTGATTACTACCACAGTAGCAGCCAAGAGAGGAAACAGTGCAAATGAAATCATTAAAAGGAAGATGGAGCCGAGTGTGGTGGCACACACTTGTAATCCCAGCACTTGGAAGGCTGAGCTCTGCAGGAGGATCAGTGCAAGTTTGAGGCCAGCCTAGGCTACAAAAGTGAGCTCAAGGCCAGCCTGCACTGCCTAACAAGACCCTGTCTCAAGAAAATGGGAAAAAAAAAAAAAAAAAGGAAGATGCTGCCATTTTTTAAAAAATGTTTTAGGGTTGAGGTTATAGCTATACAAATGTCCTAGGTTTGATGCCCAATACTAAAAAATAAAACAACACAACACAAAAGAAACTTAGTATCAACTGAGTGGTACATGTTTGTAATCCCAACTATATGGATAACTGAGGCAGGAGGATCACAAACTCAGACCAGCATAGGGATGGGCATAGTGGCATACACCTGTCATCCCAGCATTCGGGAAGCTGAAGCAGGAGGATCCCTCCTTCTAAGTCTGAAGGAGCCTGGGCTAGAGTTCAAGGCCAGTCTGGACTGCATAGCAAGATCTTGTCTCAAAAAACCAAAAACATAGCAAACCTACGGTGCACATGCCACAGCAGATTGTTTACATCATGGAAAGCTCTTATTACCACTGTCTTAGGTAATATTTGAGACACCATCTTCAAAAAAGAGAGAAGAAAAAAGGAAATCAACCTTATGTTAAAAAAAAAAAAAAAAAAAACCCAGGCTGGGGAGATAGCTCCGTGCCACAAGTGCTTGCCTGTTAAGTGCAAGGTCATGAGTTCGAACCCCAGTCCCGAGGGAAAAAAAAAAAATAATAATAACTCTTAAACAGCAATAACTAATATTTAATGAGCTATGCCAAGCTTTATGTTAAGCAACTTATATACATTAGCTTGTTTCACTCTAATATGATGGGCAGACTGTACATTAATTTCTTCTTGCAAATTAAAGTAACTGAAGACCTGAAAAGGAAATGAATTTCCATACAGTTCATCAGCCAGGAATGTAACTGAGGTGGATTTGAACCTGGGTCACCTGACTGGGTTGTAAGACTCCATATTGAACCATACACTCTTCTAAGCTTGGTTGGGGTGGAGGGGGCGGCACAGGAGGAGAGAAAAGATGGGAGAGGGAGAGAGACAGAGAGACAGGAGACAGAGAGACAGAGAGAAGGGAGAGGGGAAAAGAGAGGAGAGGGGTGGGGAGGGGAAAATTTTTCTACAACACTGGAAATATACTCTATTTTTTGCTCAGTGAGCAAATTATTAATTCACATTAAGAAAGTCTCTGGGGCTGGTCAGATAGTACATCGGATTAAAGTATCTGCTTAGGCAGGCCGCAGGGACCAGGGTTTGACCCCAGCATGCAGTACTGGCCCCTTCTCCAAGGCAAGCTGAGACTACAATTAAGACTGGGCATGGTGGTGTGTACCTGTAATCCCAGCTCTTGGGAAGCTGAAAACAGGACCACTATGAGTCCAATCTGTGTAGTGAGACACTGTACTAAATACATTTTAGAAAAAGAAAGTCTCCATTAGGTTCTTACTGTGCTATGGACTAGTAATGACTATTAACTTGTCTCTTGGCTTATAATTTGTCTAAGAGAAAGGAGAAACAAAATGGAAATTCAAAAGGAAGAAGCCTTTTCATAAAATGGAAAACCTCAAATTGCAAAACTTAGTTTGCTTGTTTTATTCTGAGCTTAAGAAGAAAGACCTGAGCCGGGCGTGGTGGCGCACGCCTGTAATCCCAGCACTCGGGAGGCTGAGGCAGGAGGATCGGTGCGAGTTCGAGACCAGCCTGGGCTACAGAAGTGAACTCAAGGCCAGCCTCAACTGCATAGCGAGACCCTGTCTCAAAAAGACAAAAAAAAAAAAAAAAAAAAAAAGAAAGACCTGATATAATATTAGCATGGTCATCTAAGAGTTTGTCCACTATGATTAAAAATTCATGTATTGTTGATCTCTACTAATGTAAACTTTGTTAATACACATAACTACACTATTTTTAGTGAGTTAAAGACTAAGTTACCAGGAAAGTTTATTTGTTTGTTTTTATTTATTTTTTAGAATTTTTAAATTTTATTTATTTATTTTTTTCTTGTTTCAGAACCCTTGTTTATTCACTCATTTCTGTGGCCAGCTCAGCCCGCCCCAAGGGCAGGGCTGGCACAGCATGTGGTGCTGGGGATCGAACCACGGTCCCTGACGCCGCCCAAGCTTTCCCAGGCAGGCGCTTTAGACCACTAAGCCATCCCGCCGGGCCCCCTATTTATTTATTTTTAACCAGGAAAGTTTAATAAGACTAAGCCAGGCATGGTGGCGCAGGCCTGTAATCCCAGCACTTGGGAGGCTGAGGCAGGAGCATCAATGTGAGTTCGAGACCAGCCTGGGCTACAAAAGTGAGCCCAAGGCCAGCCTGAAATGCACAGTGACACCCAGTCTCAAAAAGACAAAAAAAAAAAAAAAAAAAAAGAAAGTTTAATAAGTCTAAAGTATAAAGGATATTGCATTCAACCACAGACTTGCTAAATTATAATTTAGCAACTACCAGAACTTGTTAAACTACATTTTTTTAAAGAAAAAGTCACATTTTGGGGATGGAATTTTTTAAAAAATAGGCTGGATATGGTGGCATACACCTATAATCCCAACACTTGGGAGGCTGAGGCAGGAGGATCATTCCAAGTTTGAGATCAGCCTGGGATACAAAGTGAGTTCAAGGCCAACCCTGAACTGCATGTGAGACCTTCTCTCAAAAAGACAAAAAAGTGAATGAATAAATAATTCAAAATCCCCACAAAATAAACCTAAAAAAGTAAAAAATTTAACATTGGGTCATTAAACTCTAGTTGTTATTTAATACAACTGGAGACCATGCAAGTTCCATAAGGACTAGCTATTCTTACCTTTTGAGTGTTACCACACTGCATTTACCATATCATAACTAAGCCTATTCATTTAAAATGGCATAGTAATTTTAGACTCCCTTCAAAGATTTAGTAATGCTGATCCTCAGTGGGAGCACACTCACCAACTAAACAATGTGAATGAAACTTCAGAAGGAGACTCATCTTTGTAAAGGATGTACTCAAGGGCCCAGGACTCTCACCCTGGGCAGGACAGCTGCATGCTTGCCTAACCACACTGTGGAAAAAGTTACAAATCACTGGCTTTTCTTTTGCAAGCAAAGAATCCTTATCAGAGCACTCTCAAACATTCACCATTTCAAACAGCAGACGAACAAGCTTCTCAGACTCTCCTCTGTACTTGGAAGTCAGAGTTGATGAAGAGACATTGAAGAACGTTGTCTTGCATTCTGTAGCCACTGCTTTAGCAAGGAGGGTCTTTCCTGTGCCAGGTGGGCCAACCATCAACACTCCCTGTTAGGAATATTAACAATGTAAGCAAAAGATTTATCTGCTTTGTCTTGTCTTTTCAAGGTTTCCCCATGTTGCCCACACTGACCCCATGTGGGGACTCTCAGCACCTGTCTCAGTGTCTGGTTTGACATTTATTGTTCTAGCTCACAATAATGACATGATTAAGTATCAAATTTTAACCAACTTGCACCTGCCAGATAGCTCAGCGGAATACAGTGCCTGCTTAGGCAGAGGGCGACAGCCAGGGTTCCATCTCTGGCATGTCGGTGTCAGCCCTGCCCCTAGAATGCACTTGAGACAACCCATGCCTGTAATCCCAGCAATTCGGAGGCTGAAAACAGGAGAATCACCACAAGTTAGATCTACGTAGTGAGACTCTATACACCCTGTAGGCCCTGTACTAAATTCATAAAAAAATAAATTCAACCAACCTAAGACAAAGGACAAAAAAAAAAAAAAAAAATGTTTTTCTATTACCAAAGGAAGATAGCCAAAGTTTTAAAAATCTGAAACTCCACGATGAGAAAAAATGTAATTCCTATATCCTAACACACATACAAGTATCAAAGTGATGTATTTTCTACAAGTCATTACTCAATTAAGTTTCTTTTTACATAATTTATTCAAAATATGTCTATAGTATTATATCTTCCTTATCACTTAACATTTAATGAAACATTTAAAATAATAAGTGGAAAGTTACTCACTAGTATACTTTTCCAAATCCAAGTTTTGGGGGGGTTTGGTTTTTTTGTTGTTTTTTTTTTTAATTTTTTATTTTTAATTTTATTTTTTTCTTGTTTCAGAACTTTCATTTGTTTATTTATTTATTTTTATGGCCGGCTCAGCCTGCCCTGAGGGCAGGGCTGGCACAGCATGTGGTGCCGGGGATTGAACCGCAGTCCCTGCAGCCGCCTAAGCTTTCCTAAGCAGGCACTTTAGACCACTGAGCCATCCTGCTGGGCCCTGGGTGGGGGGTTGTTTTTTGTTGGGTTCATTACTAACAGTCCATCATTTTCAAAAGTTCTCATCAGATATGGATATCTCTCAATTATTTTTTCATTCTTTTTAGGGATTTTTTTTTTTTCTGAGACAGAGTCTCTCTCTCTCTCTCTCTCTTTTTTTAATGAGCAGAATAGATTTATTGGGGACAGAAAGTTCCTGTCCAAGAGAAAGACAGGAGGGGAGTCTGGAATGGGAGTCCCCCCGACTGAGACAGAGTCTCATTATGTAGTTCAGGATGGCCTCAAACTTGGTCATCTAAGATTTTGCCTGGCATCATGTTTTTCTTTTTTGAGACAAGGTCTTGCTACATAGTCTAAGCTGTACTTGAACTCACTGTATAGCCTAGGTTAGCCTTGAATTTATGATTCTCTTTCTCAGCCTCCTAAATGCAGGATTTAAAAGTATACCACTGCCACTCCTGGCTTCTCAATTTCTCAAGAATTCCCAAAACAAGTTAAATAACATGCAAATGAAATGGAGTAGTTTCACAAATACAAACTGTCTGTAGATCTGTCATATTACAATGTTTCTAAATACCATTTTTATTTCTTATTCAAATAAAATTTAGAGTAACACAATTGTGGTGAACTGACAATTGGTGATCAACTTGGTGCTGGGTGTGGGAGGCCCATTTGAGGATTGCTGCCAGCAGCATAAAAGGCAGAAGTGAAGAGAACCTGTTTGGAAACTGCTGGAGAGGCTGTAAGGAGCTGCTGGTTCTCTTGAAGGAGCTTGTCATGCTGGCCCTCCTGATGAACTCAGAGTTCTTGCTCAAGAAGCTCGGGACTTAGCTGTTGCTGAAAATAGCTATGGTTCACTTTGGGGAAGCTCTGGTCCTCACCTTGAGCATTGTTTCCAGGCTCTAGAGGTGAGTATAATGCACAGCTCTGTCTCCTGGAGGAGCTTGTAATATTGGCTCTCCTGATGGGAAGTTATTTGTTCTTATCCTTAGAAAAGTTCTGGGCCTAACTGCTGATGAAGATGGCTATGGTACTTTTCAAGGGAACTCTGGATCTTACTTTCAGCACGGCTTTCTGGCTCCAGTGCAGATCCCTCACCTACTAGTACAAATCCTTCATCCCACTGGCACAGACTTTCTAGTTGACATCATTGACCTTTCAATCTTTTCAGCACAGAGTCATGAAACAGCCTTCATGAGATACTGTCATGGGTTCTAGATCTCCAGTTAGACTTTGTGGGAGGCTCTGTTATGGGCTTTAGGTCTTCAAGTGGACTCAAGCAGGGTATTACTATGGCATCCAGGCCCTCAGCTGGATTTTTGGGTCTTTAGTGTGTGGGCAGATTTCCTGCAATGTTTGTGTATGATTCTTCAGGAGATTCATTATAAAATAATCTTATAAAATATATATCCTGTATTGCCGGGCGTGGTGGCTCACGCCTGTAATCCCAGCACTCGGGAGGCTGAGGCAGGAGGATTGGTGCGAGTTCGAGACCAGCCTAGACTACAAAAGTGAGCTCAAGGCCAGCCTGAACTGCATAGCGAGACCCTGTCTCAAAAAGACAAAAAAAAAAAATATATATATATATATCCTGTACTGTATTGTTTCCCTAGCAAAATCCCCAACTACAACATACATTTTGAGGTGATACTGTAAATTATACCCGGAGCCTTCACATTGAGTTACATGCCCTGCCCTTTTTAAATTTTTTGAGAAAGGGTATCTTAAAGGTCACTACATTGCCCAGGCTGGGCTCAAACTTGGAATCCTCCTGCTTCAGCCCCCCTAGAGTGCTTGGATTACAGGTATGTGCCACCTCATACAGTTCACTATGTACATTTAAAAAAATTTTCCCCATTCTAATTTCTACCTCCACTTTCCCTAATTTAGACACATGGTGGTTCTCAGGAATGTACTGCCATTTACTTTGATGATGTTATTACAGTAAACTTACTTTCCACGGTCTTCTAATGCCCTTAAAGAATTCTGGCATCCACATTGGTAATACCACAGCTTCTTTAAGCAACTTTTTAGCTTCTACTAAGTCAGCAATATCATCCCTGAAAGAGAAGATACTTCAATTACAACCCCATGCCTCATGCATGTAACTATTTCATCACTCTTGAGAACCATTGGCAGTGTATAATTTCATAATGTTGACAGAACGTTAACAACTAATATACTGTGTAGGTTTACCATCCCAGTCAACATACAAAAAAGAATATAATCACTGTCTTCAATTTTTTTTTTTTTTTAATGGTACTGGGAATTTTAACAGAACCCTATGCTTTCCAGACAAGCACTGTGCCACTGAGTTATAACCTCTGTCATTCAAAGTTTAGCAATAATTATTTTCAGCTTGGTTCATGAAAACAAAGGCCTATTGATCTCTTAAGCAAAGGTTTGAGTATTCTTTGTACAAAATATGTTAAAACAAACTGTTTCAGGTACATTTTACCAACTGAGCACCGATAGCTGACAAATCTGAAATGCTCCAAATACTCTTTTTGGGGTGTTTCTGAGAGAGAATTTCACTATGTAGCCCAGGCTGGCCTCAATCTCAAGTGATCCTCCTGCTTCAACCTCCTGAATGCTAGGATTACAGAGATGTGCCATTTATGAATTTTGAACATTTCATATTTTTAACTTTCTGATTAGAGACGTCCAATCTATGTAAACATCATGCCATCTCATTTTAAATTCTTGATATTATGATGTTTATTCTATAATCTTTATGATTTAACCACAATAAAGGCATTTTTTAAAAAATCATAAAGAATTAACAGAGAGAGCACAGGAAGCTAAGATAGGAGGATTACAAGCTCAGGCTAGGCCACACAACTTACAGAGACTTTATCTCAAAATAAAATTTTTAAGACTTGGGATAGCTCAGGGATGTAGCTCAGTACTCCTTGGATTCCATCCATCTCAATACTAGAAGGGAAAAAAAAAAAAAAAAAAGAATAAAAGCACATAAAGCAGAGGCAGCATACCATTGCTCTGCCTCTAGTTCTAGTAGGTAAATGATAAAGTTGAGAGTATCACTGAAACCACTATGAAGTCTCCTCCCCACTACTAGTCATACACAACAATTTTTATGTATGCATAAACATAAGAATTTTACTATGAAAATGTCTGTTCAGTTTGATATTTGATAAATGTCAAATGCCAAAAATGTTTAAGTGTCATGTAAAACCATATTTATGATCATTACTGTTTTAACAGAAAATGTATTACAGAGTATACTTAACTTTGTGAGAAAGTGAGTTTTTATAATTCAGTGTGCTAGATTACAGATGTTAAGACAGGGTCTTGCTGTGCAGTTTAGACTGGCCTTGCACTTACTATGTAGTTCAGCCTTGCCTCAAACTCACAGCAATCCTATCACACACCACCTGAGACTGAGAATTATGAATATGGCACCATATCTAGCCAGAGATAATTTTAATAAAGAACCACTGCTCTAAATAATAAGAAATAAGTATGTCCCTTTCACCATTAGGTATCCACAGAACGTGACATTTCTATAACCTTATTTCCATTTAATACATAATTATTTTTATTTTATTTATTTTTTTTAATACATAATTATTTTTAAATCTCAGACAAAAAAAGTTGGTATAGCCTCAGCCAAAATGAAGTTTTCCTTTGCGTGTCCTGCTCATGTAGAGTGTGGTTCTGTACTCAAGGATCTTTGGTACATGCATTTGCTTTAGCTGGTGTTTTGAAAAGCATCATTAGCACTCAATGGTCTTGCTATGATATCACTTACCATCGAACATTGGGATTCTGAGATATTATATCTCTTTCCAAGGCATCTACTAAGTCTTTGTCATATCCAGTGCTATCAAATTTATTTGCCTCTGGTTCTGTAACTGCAGCAGGTGATTTGTTCTACAATGGGGAAAAAAAAAAAAAAAAGCTTCTGATTGCTTGAAAGGTTCAATTTTGTTTCTCTGGCAAAGGGTCTGGCAACATAGCTCAGTATGAAGGTCCTGGGTTCAATCTCTAGTACTACTGAAAAAAGAAAGAAAGAAAAAAAAAGGTTCAAGAACTGTATTATCATGGAAATATTTATGAAATTGCCATTCATTCACAAATACTTAAGTATCTGTTTTGTGCCAGCAGCTACCAAGCATAGTAAGAAGACATCTGCCAGGAACATGTGAGCCAAGGAGGATATAAATTGAAGGCACTTTCTAGTGTCTTTTCTTTTCTTCCACAGAACCCAGTACTGATGAGAGTACAAATTTTTTTTTAGCTAGGCTAAAAGGAAAACCACAGCTAAAATAGGTCAACCAAAGGGAGCTGCGGAATCTAACTTTTTTTTTTTTTTTTTCAGGACCAAAGTTTCAACTCAGGACATTGCACTTGCCAGGCAGGCACTTGTGCCACAGAGCTATCTCCTCAGCCTGGAATCTGACATCTTGCAGAGAGTTTAGCTAGCTGAATTAGTTCATGTTTATTAAGTATATATTTATTGAATAATTTTCTAAGTGAAAATACTCCCGGAGTGCTGTAGATATGTACTACTATACCTGACTACAATCAGTTATTTTATTTTATTATTTTTTTTTTTGTGTGTGTGTGGGACCAGGGTTCAAACTCACGACCTTGCACTTGCCCAGAAGGCACTTGTGCCTCGGAGCTATCTCCCCAGCCCCTAAATCAGTTATTTTAAAAGCTGACAGAATTATAATGCCAAATTCCATTAACTTAAAAACTTGGGCTTTCACTTCTAAAAGGTGGAATGCATATACTTTCCACTAAGGAGTATCAGACCTCTTGAGCATTCTATACAAAACAAATCCAAGACTCCAAAGGGCTCAAGAAGGCAATGAGGGAACTCAAGACAGTTGTGAGGGGGGCCTGGCAGGATGGCTCAGTGGTCTAAAGCACCTGCTTAAGAAAGCTTAGGCGGCTGCAGGGACTGCGGTTCGATCCCCGGCACCACATGCTGTGCCAGCCCTGCCCTGAGGGCAGGCTGAGCCGGCCATAAAAATAAATAAATAAATAAATAAACAAACAAACAAATAAATAAATAAGACAGTTGTGAGGTCCCTGAGTTTTTCTTCCTCTTCTTTTTCTTATTTACTGCTTCAACAAGCAATTATAAGCATATTAAAAGCAAGTAAAGCAGATAAAGCAAATAACAACCAAAGAATCCCAGAAAGCCTCAAAAACAAATGGGTGATTAGAGAGAAATTGATGTCAAAACACATACTATAATTAAACTTCTGAAAATTAAAAGAAAGAAAGAAAGCAATGAGAGAAAACATCTTGCCTATACAGAAATACAAGGATTTTTTTGTAAGACCAGGTTTCGAACTCACAACCTTGCACTTGCCAAGCAGGCACTTGTACCACAGAGCTATCTCCCAGCCCCTTACAGAAACACAATCTAATAAAAGTAGACTTGTGCTCAGAAACCAACAAGACTAGAAGGAAGTGATACATCCACCCAACAAAACCTCAGTCTTTTGTACCTACAGAAAATTCAGAATCCTAGACCTGGCATAAATACTATTGAGAAACAGAAGAAATCAAACTATTCATAGATCAACATTAAAGTTGTTTTGTTTTGTTTTGGTGGTACAAGGGATCAAACTCAAGACTTTGCACTTGCCAGACAAGAACTTATTCCACTGAGCTATCTCCCCAATCCCCAACACTAAAGTCTTTTTAAACACATATAATACCCAGAGAACTTACTAAAACTACCATAAAGATAAAAACTTCCTCAAACTGTACCTAATTTTTAATGCATTCTTCACCTACTGTCCCTGAAATAAAAAGTAAAACAATAAAAAGACTGGAGTGGTGAAGTAGCTACATATTTTAAACTAAAGGCTAAAATACTTTCACTGATAACTTTTTTGGTGATTTTCCCTGTGGAGAATTATTTTTGTTCTACTTTTAACCTAATTTCTACATTGGTGTTTGGATAACTTAAAGAACATTTTAAATGTAGTCATTAAACCCTGAAGTTATCTCATTCTTTTTTAACCAGGGATTAAACTTGGGACCTTGTGCTTACCAGACAGGCACTTAGACCACTGAGCTATATCCCCAGGGCAATATAATAGTTTTACTTATCTGTTTGGAGAAATAATATCTAAGATTTGCTAAGTACTTCTACATATCAGAAAAATTCTATCTCATTTATCCTCATAAAATTCTGAGGCAGGTGCTACTAGAATTTTATATCTGCCTATGGAGTGTAGCTTGAAGCATAGCAAGTACTCAGCGTGCACAAGGTCATACATTTTTGGTTTGTGGTTTTTTTGCCCTTTTTTTTTTTTTTTAAACAGGGTCTCATTATGCAGTTCAGGCTGGCCTTGAGCTCACTTTTGTAGCCCAGGTTGGTCTCAAATTCACACTGATCCTCCTGCCTCAGCCTCCCAAGTACTGGGATTACAGGAGTGAGCCACCACACCCAGCAAAGGCCCTAGGTTTGATAACCAGCACACATTTCTAAAAAGTACTGATTTTAGCTGGGCATGGTGGCGCACACCTATAATCCCAGCACTTGTGAGGCTGAGATAGGAGGATTGATGTAAGTTCAAGACCAGCCTGGACAAAAAGTGAGCTCAAAGCCAGCCTGAACTGCATTGTGAGACCCTCTCTCAAAAAGATAAAGACAAAAAAAAAAAAAAAAAAAAAAAAAAAAAAAAAAAA
>PVJA010029608.1:0-26505 GCA_004027025.1 Myocastor coypus
AAAAAAAAAAAAAAAAAAAAAAAAAAAATCCACATTGGAAAAGTACTGCAAAGTCTCACTCAAACACTAATCCCTTGAATCAATCCTCTTCCAATAGCTTTTAAAATTCTTTTGAACAATAACATCTTCCTCCATTAGAAAATTTAACATCAAATATATTTTTATGGAAGGAGGGGAAACAAGAGTACCCCAGCTTATAAGGAAGACGGGCAGTAATCTCGTGTTTCTCTGAACTGGAGCACCTTTCCGTCACTCATCTTGCCCCTTGGACAGCCTTACATTCTTTACAGCACATCTGTCTTCTTCACCCACAGACTACTTCTTTGCATGAAGTGCAGGAAATACTATGGCTTGAAGAAGGAAGACAGGTAGGGGGTATGGGGTATTTTTAATTAAGTTATTTTAGATTACCTAAATTATAGATTCCTTTAAGAATAAATAATCGAATTGCACTTACCTGTAAAATTGCCTTTCACTGACCCACATAGTCATCACAAGGCCTCAGACTAACCAGGAGAAAAGCCTTTGTGAGCTGCCGCCACCACTTTGAGGTGTATCAAAGTATAGAAAATTAAGATTTTTATTATATACAGTACACTAGAACCATTAACTATAGTACTTCCATGATATTACTAACATAAAAAGATACAATAGTACTTGGAGTTAATTTGATTGTCTGTTTCTAAATAATATAAAATTATTATCACAGGGAGGAAAGCACAACAGGGAAAGCAAGAGCCTGAAACAACAGTTTGGCTGCAGTCTTAGGCACGGGGGCATTTCCTGGTCTCACTAGTACTTGGTATATTTAACAGAGAAATGCTCTCGTGTAAGTAGGCAATGGAGACTGCTTAGACATCGATAAAGCCACACTGAACCTTCTACAGACTAAACTGCTGAAAGATCAGAGGCCTCTACTTCTAGCTATTCCAATCGCACTAGTAAAGCAATGAAACTATTCACACCAGTATGTGGCTATCTCCACACCACAGACTAGCAACTCAGCCATAAATGTGAAGGGGAGGGGCTCCACACCTGTTGTTCAGTGGTATACCCATAGCATCTAGCACAATGAACAGTATACAGTAGGTTTCTTAAAAACAGTATGCGTGTGTCTGTATGTATATGTAAGATTCTTAAAATATAGTAATATAATTACATAGTAGAGAGTTAAAATGCATGTATGTGTGTAGTATAACAAAAGGATGCAAGAAAGAAAATTAGTAATTTTACCAGTTCAATGTCAAATTGATTGTTTACAATATCTGAAAATACAACTCAAAAATTATGTTAAATATAAAATATCCCATTAATAAATTTCACTATCCAGTAAGACTACATGTATAATATTTAATACTATTTCTGGCTACATCTAAGTGTTGTCTATAACCAGTTTATAAGAATCCAAAGGAAACACAATTATAATACAGCAGAATCTCCTTCTAAATTCCGGCAGCACATCAAAAAAACGTGTCCCAACAGGCCTAATATTGCATGGTCAGCGAAGAGCAAAAGTGAAAGGAGCCTTCTACTTTGCTGTTCCTCTGAAAAAGAGAATCGCATTAGGCCATTAAGTAGTCAGATACATTATTTTATTGCCTGCAAAACCCTTGGGTAACAACGTATAAGTACAAATTGCCACAGGCAGCTTTGGAGGGAAAACAGAAGTGTGCAAAACAGTGACAGCTGATCTGCTGCAGTGCTGGACAAATGCAGGGAAGCAAATGGTGCGTCAGCTCCAGCTTCTCCACTCTAGTAGAGCACTCTCTCATGCATGAGAACTAGCTATGCAAGCACATAACGCCAGAGGGTCTAAGTGTAAATGCCCAAGTAGGAGAAAAGTGATAGAAGAGGTTGTAAATGCATCTGTAAAAGGGGTCTCCTTCATTCTCTACACACACACATTAGAGTGAGGAGCAACTACAGTGAAAAGCATGTGCCTTCTGGAAACACAGAAGTAAAATGACAATTTCTTAGTTTGTTTTTTTTTTTTTTTAGAATTTTTTATTTTATCTATTTATGTTTTTCTTGTTTCAGAACCCTTTTCACTCATTTTTTAAGGCCGGCTCAGCCCGCCCCAAGGGCAGGGCTGGCGCAGCATGCGGTGCCAAGGATCAAACCGCGGTCCCTGAAGCCGCCCAAGCTTTCCCAAGCAGGCGCTTTAGACCACTGAGCAATCCCACCAGGCCCCTAAAATGACAATTTCTACTACAGGTGTGTTTCAATGAAAATGAACAGATAAAGGGAAATTTTCTTTAACATGGCCTGGGACGGCAACTCACTATGCAAAGAAAACTCATTTTTCATTTCTTGTACAGTGTATGATTATAAGAATAAAACTGAATTCACATCTTTAACCTTGTTTAAGCACTGCTAAGTCATATTTTCTTTTTCTTTTCATTTTTTGCCACGTGCCAGGAATCGAACTGTAGTTCCCTGTGCCTGCCTAAGCTTGCCTAAGTAGGCGCTTTAGACAGCTGAGATATCTTGCTGGCCCCTCATATTTTCTTCTAATGCCTGTTTTCCATTAACTACATCATTGTGCTCATTAAAAGTGTTACACAATAATTAAGTTCTGATAACTCAGAGGACTAAAGCACCTGCTTAGGCAGAGTGCAGTGGATCCCCAGCATGCTGTGCTGGCCCCGCCACCGAGATGAGTTGAGAGAGTGATTGAGACTGGGTGTGACGGTCCATGTCTGTCATCCCAGCCTTTGGGAGGCAGAAAACAGGAGAAACAGGACAAGTCCAATCTATGTAGTGAGACATTGTACACCCTGTAGACCCTGTCCTAAATTCATTTTTTAAGAAAGAATTATATTTTATACAATTCTCTATTGTTACATTTTTAGTAGTGAGAATCCGGTAACCATACAGTTAAAACAAAAAATCATTAACATTTTAACATAAAATCTCTTTACAAAATCCTATAGATTTTATTTATACAATATTAATGCCTATTTATGAATTTTCAACTTTTAAAATTTTGTAATAAAAAAGTAAGCCTCTACAATAAACCAATGCACGGAGAAGACATGCACACTCGTGCACAGCCACTGTTGTGTCTGCCACCTTGAAATTTACAGCAGGCCAAGCTCATATTTAGTTTTAGAGAGTTTTCCTAAGACAACTGATCCTACTATGTTTGACAAACACAAAAACAGTACAAAAGAACTGTATTGCCAACAAAAATAAAATCTGACATCATTTTAACAAAGGAGATAAGAAAATAATGAATGTCACTGGAAATAATTATGGAAAACAAAATGAACCTTACCACATGGAAAATATACTGACAGAAAAATCAATCAACAATAATCAAGAAGCAATAAGGGAAAGCTTAGGATAGGAAAACACTCCTGTGTTAGTATCAGATCAGCATCAACCCATGCACAACTGTTTACTGACCAAAAATTAAATCAAATGAATTTAGGGGCTAAACAATGCCAGAAAGCTATGGAGGATGATGCTGTTCCCCAAGTTACAAAGATTTCAACTGAGTTCAAAGCTAAATGAAATCTACACAACAGTAGAGTATGAAAGCAACATGACTTTGTGTTATTTTTTGTAGATCATCAGAGAGTGTAGTCCACAGTATTTCATGCCTTAAAGAAAGACATAAGTAACACATCAGCAAGGCAACTGATAAGGTGCTTTCCGGAATGTCAACACAGGCCACAAGAATCTCCAAAACAGTGAGGCTCACTTTTGCAAGTTTTTTTTTTTTTTTTTTTTTTTTTTTTTTTTTTTTTTTTTTTTTTTTTTTTTTTTTTTAATGTGTTTAGTACAGGGTTTGCAGGGTCTCACTACCTAGATCAGACTTGCAGATTCTCCTGTTTTTAGCTTCCCAAGCACTAGGATTACAGTCACTGCCACCATGCCCACTCTCACTCACATTCTCATCGTGCCCTGTGGGCAGGGCCAGCATGGCACACTGGGGATCAAAACTTGCTCGGGATTAAAACTTTTACCATTTTCTTAACAAGAGCTTTTTTAAATGCATGCCAGTCTAAATAAATTAATGGTTGGCTCATTTAATTGTATTTAGCTGATTATCACTTCTAAGACACTAACATTTCTCAAACACAAATATTACTAAGACATTGTTTGGGACATCCAAAATGATAAAGAAAGGGCCAGCTGTGGCTCAGAGAACTAAGCATTTACTTAGGTAAGTGCAGGGGACCTGGAAGCGCTTAAATCATGGCAGATCATGTAATGTAGCAAAAAGTACAATTAACTAAAAAAAGAAAAAAAGATTTGTAATTTGTTTTGTCCACCCCTTTGGCCTTAGAAAGTTGATTTGTACTCCAAATCTAGCATTCTTTCATAAAAATAAAAACACTCGCTGGTCAGCATCACACTGGACTCCATCTCTTTCTTTGTTTTCTTTCTTTCTTTCTTTCTTTCTTTCTTTCTTTCTTTTCTTTTCTTTCTTCTTTTCTTTCTTTCTTTCTTCCTTTCTTTCTTTCTTCCTTTCTTTTAATTATGCATTGCGTTCACCAAACACAGAAAAAAAACGGAATTAGTTTACTTTCCACATTGTAAAATGTGGAAACAAAGAGTTCTAGATGGCTGGGGAGATAGCTCAATAGAAGCTAATGACGAACACAAAGTCCTGAGTTCAATCCCCGCTATCACAAAAACGAAACAACCCCAGAAAGTTCTACAATTGTGCAATGTGCTGAAGGAGTAGAAAATTGGTGAAAGTTCAAAATCTATTTCTGAGAAAGGTAAATAAATACATGTGCAAACTTGATTCAAACTTTTATCAGATACTTTCTCTGAAACATTTTAAATTGTCTAAATCACATAAATTATACAGCAGCTAGTGATAGGAGAGTGTATTATTTCCTAATTTGTTGTATCATTCTTTCTATAAATACTAATTTAATTACCGACCTTTCTAATGATAGACATGAGTGCATGAAATTATTCTTTTCAGCTTAGCATTCATTCTATAGTAGAAAAAAAAACAAGTGTATTAGCTGCAGTTTTCTTCTCAACTTTATGTCATTGGTGACAGTCATGTGGCTACCAAAGCAGTAAAAAATAATAAATTTCCATAATTTATTACTAATATATACTTCCCTATCACCATTTTCTCCCTAGTCACATCCTTTAAACAAAACATTTATAAAAATACTTTCTTACACTTCATCTATAATCTATGAAAAAATAAAAGCAAGCAAATGTTTTTCCCCCATAACTTTAGATTTAGTTAAATGCCACCAATTTATCTGTCCTCCAAAGCAAATCACACATTTTAATTTACTCAAGCACTAACCAGTGAATATTTAGGGAAACCCTGGAAGCAGACAGAAAGCCTCACTTCTCATGGCCCTGCTTTATTCCTCTGAGGGAAGACTCAAATTGAAGATTTCCAGTTTGACAGCTCTGGAGGATGACAAAAGACATGTGACTACCACAAGGGAGCCCCTGGCAGACTGACATTAGCTCACCCCTGCAGGCCAAGTGTGCAGCACGCTGCCTATTAATTGAGAGAATGCACAAGAGTCAGGATCTCTTCCTTCCCCTAAATATGCACTTAAAATACTCTGCTTGCAGATTTATTGTGCAAGCAAGGTTCATAAAAGGAAAGCATGATTAAGAATCTCCTTCAAAGCTTCCAAATTTCTGTAGTCTTCTCTTTGTTCTGGGCTCCACAAATAGTTTTTCAACTGTTTGCAAATAAGACTTTCTAGCCCATGAGCTTTTTCCAAGTGAACCACACTTTGATTCTTCTTTAATTGCTTCAAACCCAACATTAAGCCCTTATATTTTGTGTTTCTCATTTGTAGGGGGAAGACAGTATTTGTTTACTAAGATTAAGGCATGGATTTTGAAGTTGGGTTGCTCTAATTGTTCTTCAGTAGTAGTGTAACCTGGACAAGTTACTGGAAGTCTAAGCACCTGCCTGGCAATCACAAGGACCAGGGCTTGACCCCTGGTACCGAATGCCATGCCAGCCCCACATGGCATCATATGCCTGTAACCCCAGTGCTGAACAGGCTGAGACAAGAGGGTCACCCCAAGTCTGAACTGTGTAGCAAGACCCTGGATCAAGTAACTAATTTTCTTTTTTTTTTAAAGTTACTGATCCTCTGTATCTTGATTCATCTGACAAGAACTAGATTATCATTACAAATACAAGTTTCACAGGGCTACTGTGAGGAGTAATAAGAAACAGTATTAAATAATTAGTACATATAAAGGACCTGTAGTTCTTTAAAATGCACTTATTTCTAATGTTATCCATGAAATGTAATTCTCTAGGACTCCATTTTTCTCGGTTATAAAGCCAAAGAAAATAACACAAAGCAGGCATACAGTAAAGGGGAAATAATTTGTTCAAAGCATTTAGCAGAGTATCTCAACAAATGCTAGTCCTACTTTACAAATATAATTAGTTCCCTTTCCTTCCAAGGTAAAGTGGTATTACAGAACATCCTAACTTTGTTGCTTTTTATCCTACCATTTCATGTTGTCTTTCAGTACACATCCAAACCTACACTGGGGGTAGTCAAGAGACTTCCTTTCTGCTGCTGTCTTTTCTTTAAGGTCTATGCCAACTGATCTAGCCCATACAGAGAAGCCATACTGGCTGGACGAATGCCATATAGAGCTATATCTTAATGACATAATACAGTTCAGGTCCTTCTATTATATTAGTGTAACATATACTCTAACCTCAAAGGGGTCACTGCTAAAATCCCTGGCATTAGAAAACATGAAAAGCACTGATGAAGAATAACATTAACAGAAACTGTAGGAAAGGAGTAAAGTGGAACTGACAAATGTTCTACACGGGCACGATATTAGCTAACAAGTCTGACTTAGACACTCAAGAAAGGGGGGCTCGTTTTTTTCTGACAGTTTTTAATCTCACATGCTTTTAAAATGTTTTATCTCTAGAGCTGGGCGTGGTGGCACACGCCTGTAATCCCAGCACTTGGGAGGCTGAGGAAGGAGGATCGGTGTGAGTTCGAGACCAGCCTGGGCTGCAAAAGTGAGCTCAAGGCCAGCCTGAGCTGCATAGTGAGACCCTGTCTCAAAAAGACAAAAATAAATAAATAAATATTTAAAAAAAATAAAAAAATAAAATGTTTTATCTCTCAAGATCATGCTTAGGGGCTGGGGAGATAGCTCTGTGGCACAAGTGCCTGCCTGGCAAGTTTAAGGTGGTGAGTTCGAACCGCAGTCGAGAGAGAAAGAGAAAAGAGACAGAGAGAGAGAGAGAGAGACAGACAGAGAGAGAGAGAGAGAGAGAGAGAGAGAGAGAGAGAGAGAGAGATCATGCTTAGCTGTAGCTCTAGAATTTAGCAGCTCTTAATTTCTAATAAATAACTACTTTTCAGTCAGTAGTAAAACAGTGTTAAGTCTCTAGCCTCATGAAATGCCATGATCAAACCAAGCTCCATTTTTAAAAACTAGAACACTTGCTATAGTGATGCAAGCTGCAACAGATTCCTGAAGAACAAACTGCTCACACTTACTGATACTATCTAAACACAAACCTGCATACTCTTATCATTGTGGTGGTGATTCCTAAAACAATGAGAGTAATAATATCTACTACGATCCTGAAGTGTGAGATCTTATTCACTGTTCAATAGGCATGTGGGTCCTATTTAGCAATGTGGTTATTTACAATAAAGTATTTTTGTTTTAATATGTGGTGCTATCTGTTCAAACAGCTACTAAGTTGTTGGTAAATAAATAATCATTAAGTTAGCTAGACCTAATGATTCAGTAAATGGAAGTGTAATTTATGTTGGTTTACTACCATGGGGAAAAAAAATCAAAGGGCTCAAAGGGCTCCATGAGCCAATTACACTGCACATTTCTGGTATGGAGGAACATATCTGGCATAATCCACACTTTCATACACCTTAAAACACTCAGATTTAGTGACGTTACTTTTAACCTGTAAATTTTTATCCAGCATGAAAGAGTTTCTGTGCTGATAAAACGACCCCAGTTATGGCTAGTAGCCCTGAGGGCATTAACCACTTTTATACCTAACTCACCAATCTTATCCTAATTGTTTTTGGGGGATGTTGTGGTTTGGTTTGGTTTTTCAGTTTGAGACAGGTCTATGTTGTTAAATTGTCTCAGCTGGATTCAAATTTGGTGCTCTCCTGCCTCAGCCTCCCAGAGACTACTGGCATGTGTCACCACAACTGGTCATATTGTAACTAAAACCCAAGTGCTCTCTGAATTAATTCCAATGTCACACTTATCTTTACTAATTAATGAGTCATTAAAACAAATGACATTTTTCTCACTTTGTATTTCCAACAGAATTCCAATTTTACCTTTCAGTAAACTGTAGGTCACCATGCTGAAGTTGTCCTGTGCAGTATATCTAGAAATAAACCATTTTTAAAGCCAAATTCAAAGGGTTCCCTGATTACTAGACATTCTGGAAAAAGGTACATAGAACATATTGAGTATCCACAAAACTATGCATGCCTGTGTTAAAATAATGAATACATGTATGTATTACAATTCAATTAAATCATCTCTTAATCCCATGTGGTTTTCTGCATTTTCTGATATTTAAGACATATATCTGATTCTATTTTAAATCAGAAAACTACACAATCAATTTTTTTAATGTTTGGGATAATTAATGAGCAGATTCTTCAAAACAAACACTATTAATGATAGCTTTAAAATGCATGAGTGGTCTGCAAAAAGATCTCCTCCAGAGAAATACTTTATTTTTAGTCATTACCCAGTAGACTAAGGGCAAAAGAATGAATGGCCATATTTGTGTAACTAGTAATTTCAATGCCACACTAAGCCAGTAAACAAAATACAAACAACCTATTTATTCTCACTTTCCCATTTACTTTTTCTAGTAATTTCTATTTCTTGTCCAACTCTCTTATCTACATCTTTTTTTTTTTTTTTTTCCGTGGGACCGGGAACTCACGACCTTGCACTTGCCCAGCAGGCACTTGTGCCTCGGAGCTATCTCCCCAGCTTATCTACATCATTTTAATGATATAGATACGTAATGAATTGCTTCATGAAGGAAAAAGAATGGGGAAAATTTTATTTCTGTAGACATACTAGATGATGCCCATTAAATGAAAATAAAATTATGGAAATGTAACTAGTGTCCAGAGGAGTTTTCTTCTTTCCTCACCAGGTAACTCTGAGTGCTAGATTCATTTATGTCTGGATGACATCTCATGTGTGTATAAAAATAAGCTTCTCCACTTGTAGTGAACCCCAGCAGTCAACAGGTCACTTTACAACTGCCTGTGGATCTCAGCCAAATTCAAACCTGTGGAAATTGCTAATTCAAAGCATTGAATTTTATGGAAGTCCTATCACCTGCTTTTAATGAAAGTTCTATTATGTACTTTTAATGTAAACAATATCAAATGATTTCAAAGGAGGAAAAATATTACATGATGTTATCTCTGATTATCATTTAATTTTACAAAATTTATAAGGTTTCTTAAAATAGCAGCTAATGAATAAAGTAACTTGGCTCCTCAGAAGAGATCAGATGTAAGAAGCACCAATGTCCCAAATGAAAAATTCTTCATGATATTCTCAGAAATCTTCAAAATTTAGAAAGCTTGAATTTTCCAATGAATCAAAGCAAAATTCTAGAACCCTTGATTCCATGGCATCTACAGAATACACCCTGCCTAGTGTTTCAAACAGCAGTGTTCAATCATATCATTAATATCCTCCAATTAAAGGATCCTCTGGTTCTAAAGTCACTGAACAAGTACTTTATGAAGTGTTTACTCTGTATTTTTTGAAACATGTTTTTAAGGGTTGGAGTAAAGTAGAAGTCATGCTAGTACTGAAATTCTATTCTCTGATATCTTTTTACTCTCACAAAGCATGCCTGAAATGTCCAAGGAATAATGTAAAACTGTACTTAACTTAATACTTGATCGCTATTCAAATCATTACTATAAGCTTTTTGAAAGTGGATAAATAGAAGGCTACAGAGATAAAGTTCAAAAGATAACAGTATGTAATCCCAGAATGTAATTCTCTATTTTTCATAGACTGGTATAAAGAGATAGCATATTGCCTGGTTCTGTCACTAAGGAATTCTATTTGAGTGCTGTATTTCTTCTCAACAGTAAAATTAAGGTCACAGAATATTATTTATGCAAACACTATAACAAGTCATTAACAGTGAATAACAAGTTTTTTTTTTTAAAAAACAGGTGAACTGTTCAATTTATATAAACTAAGAAATATTGTTTTCTTACATTTTAAGTACAAAGTAATCCTGTGTAAACACTACAACTGCAGCCTGACAACTGCCACTAGGGAAAGCTCCCTTCTTTATACATGGAATGCTAAGAACTTTGAAATGTGTTCAGTCTATTTCTACTACCGGACTTGCAATTCATGGCTGAGTAAAATACGACAGAGTCTAATAGGGTAGCACAGGCTTTTTACCAAGAAATACTTAGGAAAGTAAGCATCACTGCTCAAATCACCCAATAATAAGTAATACAGAGAAAAAAATCTATCCAATATAAATGCAATAGTTGTCAACCCATTTCTAAAGCATAAGTGTTTGAAATAATCACCCTTCAACAATAAGAATAAAGAAGAGATTAATTAGGCAGATGCAGGCACCAGCATTTGATCCCCATCCTGCCATGCCGGCCCTACCCCAGAACTTGCTGAGACAGCAATTGAGACTGGGCGTGGTGGCATGCTCCTGTCATCCCAGCTCTTGGGAGGCTGCAAACAGGCGGATCACTATAAGTCCGATCTAGTGATGAGACCCTGAATACCCTGTAGACCCTTGCCTAAAATTAAAAAAAAAAAAAAAACAGAAAGAAAGAAAGAAAGAAGAAAAAGAAAAAAGAATGATGAAAAGAACATTTGTTTTAATACTAGCGTTTTATTTTGTTAGGTAATTTTTTAGATGTCATCCTCCATTTTTATGTTAAATTGATTCACAAAGTAAAAGTATATTTTATTCAGCCAACCCAAATTTTAATACCCTTTGATTTGGACAGTACACAAGATATTGAGTACAATAAAAAGAGTGTAGTATTCCATATGCCAAAATAAATATGATTTGGGACTGGGAGATAGTATAGAGGCATAAGTGCCTGCTTGGCAAGTGCAAAGTACTGAGTTTGATCTCCAATAATTAATTAATTAATTAATTTTGGTATGCAACAAATATGATTAAGTTTACAGTAATGTAAGAATGAAAGGACACTAAATCCCTACCTTCCACAGTACAAATTCAAGAAAAATGGAAACACACACAGCACTAGAAACAGTACTGATAAATTTGGAGATAAAATAGCAAAATAAAGAATTTGAAAATCTGCTTCCTCGAAGCAGTTCACAGAAGAGAGATCAGAGTTAACATGAGCTGCCAGAGAAGACACAGAAGATTATGATAAAACATGAACATGGAGAACATGAGTTAAGACTATGCTAAGAATTTTGAAAGGTAACTCTAGCGAGAAAAATGTCTCCTGCTATGGAGCAGGAGCGCAAGCAGGGAAAAGTCCAGGCAGCAACCTACGTAATATTGACACCCCATTAGGTTCTTCCACAGGACAACACTCCACCAAGTCTATCAGAAGTAGACATGAAGGTAGTCAACTGAGAGACAGTAGAAGCTCATAGGCAGAGGATTATAACAGAGCAGACAAGACAGATTCTTGGCAATCACAGCTTTCTGTGATAATCTTCTGTCATAAATATCATTCTTATACTGCAACCTAGCATACCATTGATAAAATCCCAATTGAAGCATGTTAACCATGCTCTATTTGCAGGATCTCAGAGCTAAATCTAGCAATTTCTAAAAACAATATGCAAAAATTTAACTTTTATTACACTTTCAAACACTACACCAAATAATGTACATTATCACTCAAATTTTTCCTTTTACATTTTTCCTTAGACTGCATAACAAGTTGGCAACAAAACTACAATAAAAGCAAACAACATATTTCAAACTTCACCCAAGAAGCAAAATGCTTTCAAATATGTAGTAAAGAAAAATCTTTAAAATTGGGGCTGCAAATCTAGCTCAGTGGTAGATACATGGCTACCATAAGCAAAGCTCTGGGTTCATTGGTTCAACTCCATCATACATAAGGTAGGTATAAGAGTAAGGAAGAAAAAGGGGAAGGTGAGAGTAAGGAAGGAAAAGAAGGGAAGGAGGAAGGAATAAAAAACCCCATCCCAGTGCCTGCTTAAGCAGGTGTTTTAAGTCTGCTGATCTATCCTAAGGTTTGGTGATTACTAACTCAGTTTGCTGATGGTCTGGCACTGCACTCTTCCCAGCAGTCTATATAGAATATAAAAGGGGCCAAAAATAAAAATAAATACAAAAGCTGATAGGGCCCCTTGCTTGCTTCACTACCTGCTGCCCACCATGAACTATATCTCCTCTGCAATGGCCCCCTGGCATACCACCTTGTCTTAGAAACAGCCAGTTATGGACTGAAACATCTATAAACTGTGAGCTAAACTAATCTTTCTTCCTTTAACTTTAGGCATTGGGTGTTTTGTCTCAGCAATAACAGAAAGCAACTAAGACACTACTATCACTTCCATACTAATGGTAAACCATCACCATAACCACATGCTATTATCTTATTTAATGTTAAAAAAATTCACTTTGCACAAAAAAAGCAAACCTACACTCAGTAATTTTAAGATGGATGAATTTATGTAACCTTTTTTTCTTAACATTTTTAATCAAGTTATATTCAACTGAGGAGAAATATGAAAGTTTATGTAAAATTAACCAAAAGCAATAATTTTAAAGTGTATTTCATCACTTTTACCTATAATACATACCCTCAGCTCCTGCCACCTAGCCACAAAGATGCCTCTATCAAAACAATTGCGAAGCCTGTTCACACCTTTCCAAGCCAGGACTCCATCTGTGCACAATGCCCGCAGAACTACGGCAACCTGCATGCAGTCTCCTCCATTTCCTCACAGTCCTGTCTGAGGCCTCTAAACCTGACTAGTCACCACTGGAATCTTGCTTATTATTACCCTGTCTCATTTCTCATTCTACCCAATTCCCAAAAGAAAATTAACAGAGACTAACTAGGATCATCTACGTAGACCTACAGAAGTATCTCAGGAAAATGTGAACTTGAAAAAGAATAATAAAGATTTTGCAATCTAAGAATTTTTAAAAGATGTCTGTTTTATGACTGGCCAGATAGCTCAGTGGATTAAAGTACCTGCTTAGGCAGACACAGGGGCTGGGGGTTCAATCCCCAGTCCTGCTGAATACCCCCACACCCCCCGAGGCACACTGAGAAGGGAAACTGAGACTGAGTGTGGTGGCGTGCATGTGTAATACAAGTTTGAAAGGCTGAAAACAGAAGGATCACTACGAGTCCGATCTGTGCAGTGAGACCCTGTTGACCCTATACTAAATAAAAATTCTTAAAAAGATGGCTGTTTATAAATTTTAAGAATGGATTTACAGACATTAACATCTTTAAAATAGGATAAAGCAAAAAATAAAGGTTGAAAAATATTCACCTATTACTCAAATATTTGAATTCTTGAGAAAATAGTTCGTTACTTTTATCAGCTCGGTAAGATATTAATGTGAAAATCTACCACCATAATGCAATACAGCTCCAGAAGCCACTCACTTTTGTTTTAATAGGGTAATTCTAAGCAGAGCATAATCAAGAGAAAGGTAACAAGGAAATGCAAAATTTAGGTCCTAAAATACTCATCAGGTTCCACTGCTAGAGATGACAAAGAAGCTCCTTTCAGATCAAAATGTCACTCTCTGCCAAAAATAATATCTATTAATTCTGAAGAAAATATTAAGATCTATTAAAAACTGAATTACCAATGCAGGCAAAAACACTTAGAAAAAGGGACAACGGGCTATCACTGTGACCCACCTGTGTGCCCTACTCATCCTCTTTTGGAAACAGCTTTTAAGCATGAGGGAAAGCTTAACCACCTCAGATAATTAAAACCAATAAAAGCCTTGAGGTCTTCAGGGTTTGAAGAGTCAGCAGTCCAAGTTCAAAAAGACCACTGCTGCAGAAAGTAAGAAAGGAAAAAAACCCTGGAAAGAAGGGAACAAGAGATAAACCTCTTGTCCAAACATTTGTCCAAATCTCTGGCTAAGTCCCAAATGATGTGCTTGGGGCAGACATTGAACACACCATCTTTCCAATGTAGTTGATAAGTCTGAGTGAGGCCTCTAAAGACCTCAATACACTCTTGAGGACCATCTAAAAATTTACCAAGATCTGACTTTATCTGTTTTAGATCACTAAGAGAAAAAGGAAAACGAACACTGGAAGTTCCAAATTGTCCATTTACTTCTTGTTGAGGATAGTATCCTCTAGGAGTTTGCCTAAAGCTATATAAGGATGGTTATGTCCCTGTAGAGGGTTGGATTTCAGCTACAGACCAGCTAAAATTAAGGCAGTGCTCCCAACCAGGGTGACACAATGGGTTGTCATGAATGACTTCGAAAGGGGAATGCTACTAGCAACACTGGTAGAAGCCAAAAATGATTCCATCAAGTATCCTACAATACCTTCCCGCAATCAGCCAACTACAAGTCTCACTTGATGTTAAGAAACTCCAGATTGAGAGAAGTAAAGCAATTTCAGCTACTACCCACCACAGTGTTTGAAGGTTGAGTCCAACCAGTTAACTGCTTGTTTTAAAACTAAAGCTTCTTCTGAGAGATACAGTCTCTAGAGCACCCACTTTCATAATTCAAACTTACTCTATACATATAGAAACGAAATTTCTGAAAAGACAAGAGAGTTAATCCACATATTTTACTTAGCAATGAATATTTTAAAATAAATTATTTCAACTATGGTTAACAACAAAGAAAAAATGAGTTTCATACTAAATGAATGAACAGGAAATCACAGTTGAGAAATTCAAAGGATTAAAAAAACAAAAAATACAGTGGAATTTACAGAACTGAATATCAAGATATCTAAAAAATATATATAGCCAGATGTGTTGGTACACACCTGTGATCCCAACACTCATGATGCTGGAGCAGAGTGAAACTAAGTTTGAAGTCAACCACAGAATGAGTTCATGTCCACCCTGAACTGTACATGGAGATCTCCAATTTCATAAAAAAAAAAAAAAAACAGAAACAACAAAACCACACATTTGCCATTTACTTAAATCTTAGAGCTTCTTTGAAAATCTATTATCTTTTATGTCCATGCTACAATGATTTCCGCTGAATCTCAACTATTATACAAATCAGACACTACATTGAAATGTAAAACATAACATGTTCTAAAGAAGTATTTGGTGCTTGAAAAACAGATCATCTATATCCATAATAACAGAATGGGTTAAGAAAATGTATTTATAGACAACAGAGTACTACTCTTCCCCCCTCACACAGATGAGACATTTGTTGAAAAATTGATGCAACCTGAGATAATATTAAGTGAAATAAATCAGGTACAAATGTTAGTAACACATGGTTTTAAGCAAACTAAAAGACAGCCAATAAGAAATAAGTAAGAAGCTAGTTCAAAGAGAAGAAAACTTTTTCTTCTCTTTTTCTTTTTTCTCCCCCCTCTTTCGGAAACAATATTGATCAGAAAATTTGTCTGTCTCAACTATTGTGAATGTGCTACTAACATGTTTTGAAACTCTCATTGTTATCTCTTATTAAAAGCAATAAAAATTAAAATTAAAAAAAAAAGAAAAGCTAAAAGCTCTGGATTAAAGAGATTTTAACACTTAAAAAAAAAAAAAAAAAAGAAAGAAATTAGATCTATTCCAAATGGAAAGAGGGGACCACGATATACTATTGAGGAAGGATAGGGGTAAAAGAGTGGATGTGTTCTGTACATGTACCAGCTTCCTAGCTCCCCACGAGCAATGTCACTATGTACTACAAATCTACTAATAAAAAATAAAATTGAAAGAAAAGAAAAACTAGTAGTCCAAAGTTACACAGCAACAGATCTGGTGAATAAGGACATACTACAATGTTTTCATAAGCCTGCTTTTCTACAGGATGGCAATAAGTAGTTCCATCCACATATCTTTATTATACCTTGTAACTAATAATCCGTAACATCCTTCTGTAGTACTCAGTTCATTATTTGGTCAGAGAAACTTACTATGGCAACCTCCTTAAAGGAACTGAAATAGGAAAAACTCAACATGCTTCTTGCACACCATCATAAAATTAAGCATTTGACCCTCCACTCATTCAACCCCAGAATACTTACTCACAACTGGTACCTAAAAAGTCCTTCTCCCTATTCCTAATCTGACTGTAAACAGTACTACTGCAGTTAACATAATCCTTGTCCCCAGATATATTTTCTTACAACTTTCACAGCCATTGGAAGATTAGTATCAAATCCCTTGTAATATTCAATAAAAGTTACTTTCTGATTACAGTAAAACTAATCACAATGAACGCAATGTGAACTCTGTGGTAGAGAGGAAAATGAAAAGGGAAAAACTACATCTATATTGTTCATACATGTATCTCTCCACCACAGGTATCTAGGGGTAGGAAATGGCTAGACCTTACAATTTTCATACACTCAAAGGTGAAAGACATTTTAGAAATAATACTAAGAAAATCATAGAGATAAAGACGAACAATGAAGAGAAAATGGGGGGTGAGAAAAGGGAGGGAAGCTTCAAAGTCTATCTGATCTGAGGCGTATATTGTTACCTAAGAGCCATTCTTCGCTATTTACCTAAAATCATGCAAATATCCTCAATGTATACATTAGGTAATACAAAAACCATTGGGGGGAAAATCTTGTAGGCACAGGAGTGGAGAAAATACCTCAATATAACAACAAAAAGCACAACCAAATTAATAGTCTTCTATTAATTAACATCTGTGTGCCACCGACACATACATAAATGAGTAAGGTATCTGAAAATACATGAGGCTGTTTGGAGTATTATCCAACAGAAAGGCAGCTTTACCCATGAGGAAGTAATGCCAACTTAATTCATAAACAAAATATTTGTGTTAGTTTTTGTATGCCCGATATCACAAAAGGTCAAACAACCCTACGGTTATGGGGTAAATCAATTTGTTTGCTAAAAATGGCTTTCAGAGGCTACAGTGTGAAGATCAGGAACAAAACACGGACTGAAACTGAAATAAATCAGGAAACAAACCCTTTTCCAGTAGGAAGAAACTCTAGGATTGGAATGTCTTAAAAACTGAAAACATTTCTTTTCTACAGCTTTACATTTGAACGTTTCTGAACAAAAGAGGTTTGTTCAACATAGACTTATAAACCAGAACTCTTATAATTTCCGTTGTCAAACTTTTAAAAACACACCCAATGTTTTCTTTAGAATTTATGCTATGTTCAAATCAAGGAAATGAATAACAAATGATGTCAATATAACAAAAAATAATGTTAAATTCCTATCATGCTTTTGAAAGTATTTGGTCAAATATTTACTTTTTTTAGTGAGTACCCTCATATATTTACTTGCAGATAAATGAATATTTATATAAATAGATGAAGACCCACCCACCCACACTATCACACTCATTCTCATCCCTTTCATACTCTTCAGGGGACGAGTAAGAGTTTGGTGCGTATGCTTCCAATCATTCTCTAAAACATTTACATTTGAATGAATATCCACTGGCAATATTAAGTATTGAACTTCATCAATTAACATTTATAATTCAAATTTACAAAAACTCATTGTACTATATTGATCATTTCCAACTTTTAAATGTATAATTATTTTGTTTTTACTTATGTATTTAGTACAGGATCTCTTTATAAAGCCTGGACTTGCACTGATCTTCCTGTTTCCAACCTCCCCAACATTGGGATTACAGGAATGCACCACCACACCGGGTTTCAGGCAGCATAGCACACCCAGCATGGCATGTGGTATCAGTGGGCCTTGTGTTTGCCAGACAGGTGCTTAGGCCTCCTATCTCCCCTGTCAATATATATTAATACATAATGCTGTGTATATTTTTATCCCTAAATTATCCCTAAAACCTTCCTATATCAAACATTAAGAATTCTTTTAAAAAGAATATATAAGCAAATGATACTATTTGCTATCAGGAAAGATACAGAGAACAATTATGGGACAAGAACTGATGTTATTAATCTATAGGTAAAACTCACTGAACAATATTTTTACTGCTATTAGATTATTTGAACTACATGTAACATGCAGTGTATTGGTCTTTGGCAGGGAACAAGTGTTCTTGGGATTAACCCCATGGCCTCTGACAGTCGAAGCACACACTGTACTACTGAGCTATACTTCTAGACCCAGTATTTTATTAAGTTTATTGTGCTTTTAACCTATCAAATTAAGTACCTATTAAGTCTTTATTTTTAGAATATTATTCAGCTAAGCCTATTCCTTTTTTTGTCTCAAATAAGATCATTTCTAAAATATTTATTTTTACATAGTATTCACTTAGGACTTGGTATCAAATTTTCCTCCCCACTGGTCACTAAACTGACATATACCAAAAAATAAATAAATAAACTCAATAAAATTAATTCATGTTTGTTTTTCCACAATTATAAATTGTCACACAAATTATCTCCACAATAACTCTCCTTCACAATAATTCTCTAAGATGGTAATATCAATTTTCAACTAAGTAAAAAGATTCAATTCAGAAAACCTAAGGAACCTGTCTAAATTCAAACCTGCGTGCACAGGCATGAAATGTGAATCCAAGTCTCCTCTGATTCTAAATGTGCTCCAGCACACAACTACACAACCACTAAGATTCTAATAAGATGCAAAAAAAAAGTCATTATAACTAGTAGCTTTTCATACAAATACCAACTTTTTAAATTCATGTTTTTAATTGTTAATTTCTTCTCAAATATTATTTCAGAATCACCAACATTTATGAATCACAAAATCACAAAAAACAAGGTTCTGCATTCAGTATGAAATTTAAAGCTAGTTCAATTACATTGCTGAGAAATCTATGTTAAATCAAACATCCAAATACATTTCATGCATTATTTATATCTGGCTTGCTAAAGTAAAGAAGACTCTTGGAATCTAAATAAACTATAAAGATATAAAAAAAAAAAAACTCAGAATAAAATCAACAATAACCACATTTGGCTTTTTAATGTTACTTTCACCATTATACCACTTCTTCAATACACTTCATTTTTACACTTCCTTTTCATACTCAGTTGGCTGTCAACTCATCACAATCACCAATATCTGGTCATCAAAAGTCTTGGGGCTGGCTCAGTTAATGCCTCAATGAGTAGCTGTGAGAATCCATGCTAAGGTGAAGTACACTATAGTAAAGACATCACTGTGCCAAAACACATGCCCTTATCAAAGGTATTCCATAGTTGATATTTACATTCACAGATGTAAGGTCCAAACCTTAGCCACTTGGAAAATCTAAATCCTTTGTAAATTTAAGAGACATTCTAAGATTAAAAATAGAAATCAATGAAACATATCCATTATTCAGGTCAAATATTAAGGAGAAAAAATTATCCAAAATATCTGTGAATGGAAATCATCCGTACATTCCCATGTACATTACTACTACTCTAAAAGCATTACTTTTTCATGTACAACTTGATGCAAATAGCCTAAATTTCACATGTTTATTTTTAATCCTAACTAATATTAAGTGTACCAAAAAATACAAAACTATTACCAGGAAGTTCATGTAGGAAAAGAAAATTGCGGGCTTTCAATCCATTTGATATAAAAAGCAAAATCCAATTTTTCACATATTAGATTTAGTTAATGAAAACATTCCATATCACTTCATTAAAGCATTGAGAAAGATAGGTTAGAGAAAAAACTACTAATTAATTACCTCTGCTAGGAAGTAATAAAAAGACATAAGGGTTCCAAAAGGGGAAGAAGTTGCTAGCTAAAATTCCCACAAACAGAAAAGGACTAATTTTAAGTCTACCTTATAAAGTTTCATGAGCAGAACTGGCAATGTCGGAAGCTGTTGATTTGAGGCTTTTACAGCTCATCATATTAATATGGCTTTACTTTTTATACCACATGGTTATAAACTTTTTCTGCTGGATGGTTAAGACCAAGTTAAAGCAAGACCTATATAACAAAAAATGTAACTTTTGTATCTGACAAGGTCGGTTAAATCCTCTCAGGATTTACTCTGGAACCATATATATCAGTTTGTAAACCTTTTGTCAGTGTCAGCCATCTGGATGAGTCACAGCCATTGCTTGACTAATTTGACCATTGGATTATATATACAGCTAACTTCTCTTGGTTCAGTGAGAAGATTTGTACTTATAGTGTTTAGACAAGATATCATGTCTGCATCTTGTACTCTGAACAACTACTATGAAGACACAATATGCAATGTATTAATTATTGTAACTGTCCTACTAACCTTTTGTAAAACTGGCTCACTGCTATTTCTTTCTCATTAACATTAGTAATAATTTAAAAAAAAAAAAAGCTTCATGAGCTCTAATCTGCAGCCTGCAGCTGAAACTCTTAACTTAGAGCAAGTACAATGAGTAGAACAAAAACCAAGGTTGTGATTGCCATTATCCCAGGATTCCAGCTAAGTCTATGCTAGCATCATATTGATAAGGTATGTATTAAATCTGAGGATTTTGTTTTCTTACTCATTTAATCTAAAATTCCATGCCTAGGGCACAGGAGCCAGGGATTCTGCTGTGCCAGCCCCTCCCCCTGGGCACCCTGAGAGGGCAATTGAGACTGGGCGTGGTGGTTCACACCTGTAATCCCAACTCTTGGGAGGCCTTAAACAGGTAGATTAGTATGAGTCTGATCTAGTAGTGAGAACATGAACACCCCGTAGATCTTTCCCTAAAAAAATAAATAAATAAACTTCCATGCTTATTTATTATTAAGAACTACAGTTATCTTTTATTTATTTGGTACAAGGTCTCTCTATGCAGCTCTGACTCATAGTGATCCTCCTGTTTTCAGTCTCCCCTGCACTAGGATTACAGGTGTGTGCCACCATGCCTGGTTTCACTGGCCACCATGGTGTGGCACCATCATAGCATCCAGTACCAAAAATCAAACCCAGGTTGTTAAATTTGTCAAGCAGGTGCTTAGACTACCAAGCTATCTCCCTGGCCCTCAATAACTACACTTACTTATCTATTTATTTATTTATTTATTTATTTATTTATTTATTTATTTATTTATTTTTATTTGCCATACCAGGATTGAACTCAGGACCATGCACTTGCCAGGTAGGCATTTATTCTACTGAGCTATCTCCCAGTACATTTAAACCTGCACTAATAAATGATAGATAGAATTTTAGGTTTAGAGAATTATAGCCCTGATTTTATAGTGACCCAAGATAAGCTAACCTTTAGGAAGCATTAATCAATACTGTAAAAATGTTCATATTTTAATTCAATTGACTATTTTTAAAGTTATACCATGTAATATTTATTTTAAAGAAGGTGAAGACAAGTAATGAAAACAATATCTAAACTCTGAACAATGTAGTTACAACTAAAACATAGGTATACTTATAATCACCTTTCTAGTCCAGTGATTAATATACAACAAAAATAATATAGTAGTTAATAACACTGTGACACAAGAACCTGTTTTACTACATCTAATCCATGCACATTATTAGGAAATAAGTAACTAAGCTGATCACCTCACCCAAAACAGTTGCAGTCAAGCAAAAGAAACCACAATGAATGCTTTCAAGACTCACCTTTTGTTAACTGGCTTTTCATCCTTTTCATAGGGTCGAACAAACCATTTCCCAATCCTAACGAAGTTCTTATCCATTAGGCACCTAGAATAAGCACATCAAGAATTAGTTCTATAAATTCAATAATATATCAAATAATCCTAGAGGAGACACATAAACGAAAATAAAACCATTGCTAATTACACTGTCAAAATGTGTTCTAAGTAAGTATAGTTTCTTAATGAGCATATATTTACATTATATTTAATTATATTCTTAATAAGTATAGTTTTAGACTATACTTAATGAAAACACTCTGACTTGTGCCATGTTTTTTTTGTACTCGTCAACAAAATAAACAGAATATATGGAAGTTAATCCACAATTTCTTTCCCTTTCAATTACCTCAACTCAAATCATATCTGCAAGACTTCAATTCTTGTATCGTCAAGAATATAAGAAATGCATTATTTCTTAAGATAGCTCAGAGGTGCTCTTCTAAACCACTGAAACTTACTTGGCAAGATTTAGTGCCAGGTGTTTCTTTGGTTTCACTCTTTCAGCAATGATCACAATAAAAACAACTGCATCTACTTATGCATTTTCCTTTTGAGGGCACCATCAAGCACTTGATTATAGCTTCGCAAGAAAATAAGTTGTGGTCACATCCTCAACAATTTTTCAAATATTCATTTTATTTATACCTAAGTTGTGGCCTACTCCTGTTTCCAGGCTACTTACGTATGCTGCATTTCAATGTAAAATGAAAGGGCATTCTTTCTGAATAGATTACATGATAGCTGAACACGACTCATATAATACCAATATAGCACGCAGCTCAGTTGAAGTGACAACAACATAGACAGTTACGACCGATTCTACTCATGTGCAGGAAAATGACAGCTCCATTGTAACTGCCACCAAGCCAACTGTGAGATGCCATTGGCTATAAGGAACATTCCTGGTGTTCACAAACATGTGGAGGTAAATATACATTTGGGGATTGGTTAAATGGTAACCTCTTAACATCATTCAATAAAATAATTTCCATTTTATAAGAAAAGTTGTCAGAATATTACATACAATTCTTGCATGTAAGTTTCTTTCTACTAGCAAAGAAATGCTGCAGTGGTTCTTTATTCAATATTCAAGCAATTCTGCTTCTGCCTTTTGTCTATAATTTTCATACCAACAAGGAAGATGAAAACAATTCAAGTCCTCACCCAACTCATTAACAGTTAAATGAGTTAGCAAATGGCAATACTTTTTGCTGGCCACAGCATACAACTCCATGTAGGCAAAATCAATTTGGAACACTGTTATAACAAATGTCACTGGTTCAACTGATTTTATCTTGAAAATGAGGTTCTATAACATTTTTGCTTATTCATAATTAACAAAATCATTCACAAATAATCCAATCTGTTTCCTAAGTTTTAAAATTAAACAGGCATTTTTTTTGGTATTAGTCATTACACTATCAAATTCAGAATAGAAAACAAAATACTGAATAAAAGAGAAAGTAAAAAAACAAACTGAAAAAGTATATGTATAGTTGATGCACTAGCTAAAAGATTTAATTAATTACTTCCTTAGCTAGGCTACACCTAAACAGATACTTCCACCTCAGAGTTTGGTATCAAGCTCTTCCCATCAATAATACTCTCAATAGCTATTATGAGAGCTGCTATGATCTTCACTACCACATTTGAACACCCCAGCCGCATATCCCACTTAATCCTTGTTAAGTGTGAGAAATCGGTGTGACAGTTTCAGTTTTCATAGATGAACAAGTGAAGACATAAAGAAAATATTACCTAGCCAAGGTCACACAGTTATCAATAGCAAAGCAACCACCAAGTCTGGGTCTATCCGATCACAGTGTCAGGGCACTGACCTATAACTATTTCAATTATTTCTCATTTTTGAGTCCAGATGCATCTTGTACTTGAGATAATGTGAAAGTGTTTCTTTTTCTCCAAAAGCTGTTACTAAACCGAAGATATACTTTAAAATCAATAATGCTTAGACTGAAAGCAACAGGGTAACAGGTGAGAAAACTACATCAAACACTATAGTGTCTTTTAGTGACCCTCTCCTAACTAACAGTTTCTCAAAATTTTTCATTCCTTCATAAAGCCTAGAATTTATGATTAAAATTCAAAAGAATCATTTATCCAGTAGTAGAGAAAACATGAATTTACAGTATACAGTTAAAAAATTCAAGGCTTGAAACTATTAAAAAAAAAAAAAAAAACAGTGACTAAAGGACAATGTGTAAAAGTGTATTTAAAAAAAAAAACAGCCTGGCACAGGGGAGTAGCACCCAGCCAAGACCAATCGAGGAGAAAAGAAAATACAAAGGCTAATGACACCTGCTATACAAGAATCTAACTCTTACAAATATAATTCTGGAACTTCTAAATATAGATCATATTTCTTTGTCAAGCAATATCTATAAAAAGCTATCACCAGTCATGGAAACTTGTGATCCATTAGTCTGAAACCATCTGTTTCCAAAAGATAGTCATAGTGACTTATATGATATTTCAATTGTAATGACTTTCTATGTGACAGATAATTTCCTATGCAGTGAAAGAAAGACATAAGAATACAGAACAGCAATGGACAAAGTAGTGTTTTTATTAGATTTTTACATTGCTACAATGCTGGTAGGAAATTTCACATATGACTCTTCCACAGTTAGATACTGCAGAAAATTATGCTACCTGGTGCTTTAAGTCATAGAAGAAAATGAGAAGAAAAGGTCTATCCCTACTAAAGAAGATAATTCTACTGCCTTACTACTGATAAGTGGGAGTATGTAGAATCAACAGAAGACTATTCTCAATCATATTTGTGTGTTTTTTAAGTCACAGATCTTTACTTTAAGCAAATTAAAAAAAAAAGAAATGGAAAAATGGACACCTAATAAAAGTTATTATGAATTTGGCACAGAAACATGTACTGATGAGCTAAGCAGTGCACATCATCCCCTAGTATAGGTGAACTCTCCAAAGCAGATCCTGAGCTAAAATGTACACATTAATTACTGCTACCAACATTGCCCTGGCCTCGATTTTCACTAGATCCACTCTATCCTTCTTTCTCTAATTTAAATCCCACTGGTCTTTCTCATCCCAGATCAAGCCTGCACAGCAATTCTACATCAGCACTTTACGAACTAGTTGTAGCGACTCATTTCTATTTCCGTTATAACAGTCAACACATATTTTGAATGCCTGTGATGTCATCTCTTTTACATTCTGCTACTTGCTGATATATGCTCAGTAAACATCTGAAAAATGAATGCTATACATATTAAAGAGTATTTCTTTTTTTGTAATATAACACTGCTATGCTTTTTTGCTTATAACCACTAATCCATAGATAGTCTTACAGTATTTGGATTTTCTGGTATGTATATATCCTCATCAAGGAAATAGTGTTTGAGAGGGGAAATCTATCTACTTCATTTCTTTATAGCCTATTATGTCCCATCACAGACTAAAATCAAAGATGACAGTCAACATAGCTGCTAAAAAATGTTTAGAAAGACTAATGCTTAAATTATTTACTTATAGTTGAAGAAAATAACTTGGACAAATCTTCTCAAGAGGAGCAATTCCAACATATATAACTTGTATCAGAAATGTTCCCCTTTTTAAGTTAATCAACATTCCTTTTTTTTAATTTTTGAGGATCTAAACATTTAACTTCACGAATAAAACTCGTGGAATGAAAACATTCCACCTGCCAAAAATTGTTTCAAATCACCATCACAAATAGTGTCATATATTAATATATGTGTGTGTGTGTGTGTGTGCTTAAAATCACTAACCATGTCCACTCAGTACATAAATCACTGACATTTTCAAATTTTTCCTATAAAAATACTGCATCATTCTGTAAAGCAATGTTACCTCACAAGATCACAAAGTGGTATCTCCCCCTAATCTTCCACCACTCCCCCAAAACCACCAGCTCAAGAAGAAAATAAATAGCTGGTTGAGAATGAACATGAAATCAGGCTGCATGTGTGTGCCTATGTGTGTATGTAATGTTTCTGTGTTATGCCACATGACTCTAGATAATTAAGTACAAAATCAATGTGACTATAAAATTGGCAAGCTCCAATCTCTAATCCCAAAGTCAGAGGCAGAGCCACAACAGAATCCACAGCCCAACTCGGCAAGCTATGTCCAGAACAGAACATTTGGAAGGTAGAGAAGAAAGTCCATCACTGATGCTAGTTCCTTCTGTGGCCTTCAAATTTTGTACGTGCAATAGTTTCCATAGATTAAAAAGACTAAGTATTTCTCTTCTCTACTCTCAGTCAAATTGTGTATTTATGTTACCAACTAGTTAGAGCTGCTTGAGTAAACAAAATTTTTTTATAAATTCATATCAAAACATCTTCACCAATACTAACACCTTTACCTGGTTACTCCAATCTTTATCAAACATAAATATACAGAGGCTTTCTTCCTAGAAACCACAATGCTGTCCATTTCCACCTAAATATATTCATATAATTCAGGAGCTAAACCAATCCCTCTCCTCTCCTAAAACACTAAAAAGATTGATTAGTATGTAATGGATTTCTTTCCATATACTTACACTTAGATTTGTGCTTTCAGTTACTTGTATCTATGATATCTATACTTAAAGACTGTCACCAAGGTCTAAAAACTCATTCTGGCACTTGCAGAAGAGAACTGTTCAGGGTGATACTCCAACGCAAGAATGTAGGAGTTACTAATTCCTTTCTCTCTCTCTCTCTTTTTTTTTTTTTT
>PVJA010029609.1:0-26502 GCA_004027025.1 Myocastor coypus
CCCCCCCCCGCCCGCTGCACAGAACGCAAGGGGCGTGCACTGAGCTCAGGAGGGCGGGCACCCGCACCGCGTGTGGTGAGGTGGGAGGACAGCCCAGCCTGGGGCCCAGCGCCCCCACTGTTCTGGGTAGCCCGCGTGGGGGAGGGCAGGGCTTACCCTCGTAGCCGGAGTGCACCTTCTCTGCCAGCAGCAGACAGCACAGCTGGCTCTCAGCCCCCGGCAGCTCCTGCACCTTGACCAGGTAGGGCGTCATGCGGAATGGCTGGTAGCAGATCTCATCCTCGTGGTTCTTCCTGACGCTGTGGGCAAGGGGAGCAGAGGCGGAGTCCCACACAGGGCCGCTCTGTGGCCAGTGCCATCCAGGGCCCAGGGAGGCAGCAGGTGCCTGGGCCTGCACACCTGGCCAGGGGAGGTGTCTTAGACCAGGGAAGCTACTTCTGCTGTGGGGGCCTAAGTGCCCCAGAACTGTCCCAGGGGCACGGCTGACTCTGTCTTGTACCAACAGCCTGCTGGGAAAACGGACTCTGACCAGAAACACACGTACAAAGCATAGGCCGCATGTGTGGCAGGCCAGAGCACACCTCCCTGGCCACGTTCCTGTGGGTGACACTGCCCACAAGAAGCAGGCAACCCACCCTCTGTGAGCTCCTCTCTTAGCACCCGATGCTTCTGAAATGTACTGATAAAGTGGGTTCCCACAGCCACTGCCAGCCCCCAGTCACTGCACGCGTGCTTCCCTCTTCCCTACCACAGGCAAGGCCGCACCGCACTCAGGGCAGTCAGACTCACCTGACACGGCAAAAGAAAGACTTCTCCTCCATGCACTCCTGGGCGAAGGAATCTGGAAGAAACAGCCCCGCATCACCCGTCTGTTGGAACAGCTACGGCAGACAGCCTGCTTGTTTTCTCCAATGGATGAGAAACAGGCTGGATAGTGGGGGTGCTGTTCATTCACCAGGTGCGAGGGAGCCCCAGATCGGAAAGCTTGCACTGTGAACTTCCTGTGCTAGAAAGATCCAGAAGGGTGCCCTCTACAGAGTCACGCAGGGCCAGAGGGTTGCCACCCGGAGTGTAATTGTAGAAATGGCCCATGAGGGGCTGCAGAGCCCACCAATGCTTCCCCCTGGGGCACACAGAGAAAGCCCCAAGCACCTCCAGCTCCCTGTCTGGGGGATGTCCAGTTAGAGCAGAACAGAAAAAACTCAGGGCTCACATCAACACTTTGACAAATATTAACAAATTTTAAAATTTAAGTGTTGTCCATAGGAAAGAAATAGATCGCATGAAACAGTTTGAAAGATATATACAAGAAAATAAAATCTCAATCACAAGCTGGCATAACCGGATGAACCAAAGTGAAGATAGAATCTCAGATCTTGAAGACACCGTTGCAGCTTGTGAAAAGGTAAGAAAGGATCTCTTAAAGACAACCAGGAGACAGGAAAAAATAATTCAACATCTTCAAGATGATGCAAAAATGAACAATGTGAGGTTAATAGGAATCAATGAGAAAGAAGGAGTTGACACAAATGATATAAAAAGAATATGGGCAGAAGTAATAGCAGAAAACTCCCCAGATTTGAGAAAACAATTGGTCATTCAGGTAATTCAAGCATATAGAACTCCAAATAACATCAAACTGACTAAAAACACATGCAGACATATAATAGTCAAGATCCCAGAAATCCAGCAAAAGAATAATATACTAAAAGCTGCCAGAGAAAAGAAACAGATCGCATTTAAAGGAAAACCCATCAGAATAATGGCAGATTTCTCTTCACAAACCATGAACTCAAGAAGAGCATGGAGCAGAGTGCTTCAAATCCTCCATGAAAACAAATTCCAGCCCAGACTTCTATATCCAGCAAAACTCCTTCAAATATGGTGGAGAAATGAAATACTTCCATGATAAGGAACAACTAAAAAATTTCATGACATCAAAGCCAACCCTATAAGGTATATTAAAAAAATTTTTTTAGAGAGACACAGTAATGACCCGAACTCAACAAATGAGAACAGAAAGAACCCACCAAATAGGGCAACCAATTAAACACAGTAGAAAAAGAGGTGAACAGTAGTAAGTAAAACACATGCCAAACATCAGTCAAAACACTCAATTATAACCATCAATGTAAACTGACTCAATTCCCCAATTAAAAGAAGTAGACTGGCAGAGTGGATAAGGAAGCAAAATCCAACCAAATGCTGTATACAAGAAACACACTTAGGGGCCTGGCAGGATGGCTCAGTGGTCTAAAGTGCTTGCTTGGGAAAGCTTGGGCGGCTTCAGGGTCCACGGTTCGATCCCCGGCACCACATGCTGCGCCAGCCCTGCCCTCGGGGCGGGCTGAGCTGGCCATAAAAATGAGTGAATAAACAAATAAAGACTCTGAAACAAGAAAAAAATAAATACAATAAAAAAATCTTAAAAAAAAGAAAAGGAACACACTTAACTCATAAAGAAACACATAGGCTAAAAGTTAAAGGGTGGAAAACAATACTACATGCTCCAGCACCTCAGAAAAAAGTAAAGGTAGCAATCTTGTTTGCAGACACTCTAAACTTCAAACCAAGTTTGGTCAAACAAAATAAAGAAGGCCACCACATACTGGTTAGGGGAAAAATTCAAGACGAAGTGGTAACACTCATAAATATGTATGCACCCAACATGGAGCACCAAGTTATATAAGACAAACTTTAATGGATGTGAAAAATCTCATATCCAATGCCACAATCCTAACAGAAGACCTTAACACCCTTTTATTCCAAGAAGATAGGTCAAGCAGACAAAAAGTTAGCAAAGAAGTAGCAGACCTGAGCCAGAACCTGGAATAACTTGACTTAGTGGACATACACAGAATGTTCCACCCAAACACTTTGGAATACACATTTTTTTTCTCAGCTGCATATGGGACATTTTCTAAAATAGACCACATATTAATCCATAGGTCATGCTTAAGTAAATGCAAGAAAATAGAAATTATCCCATGCATACTATCTGACCACAGTGCAATGAAATTGGACATAAATGACAAAAAACCCCACAAGAACCTCAGAAATACATGGAAATTAAATAGCACCCTTCTCAGCAACCAGTGGGTTAAAGATGAAATTAAACAAGAAATTAAACAATATGTACAACTTAATGAAAATTCAAACACAATTTATCAGAATTTATGGGATGCAATGTAAGCAGTTCTTAGAGGGAAATTTATAGTCCTGAACTCACATATTAAGAAGACAGAATGGGAACAAATAAATACTCTAAGGCAACAACTAAGATGACTAGAAATGGAAGAGCAAACGAAATCCAAAACCCAAAGATGGGAGGAAATTATAAAGATTAGAGCAGAAATCAACTCAATTGAGACAGAGAAAACAATACAAAGAATTAATGAATCCAAAAGCTTGTTCTTTGAAAGATTAAATAAAATTGATAAGCCCCAAGCTAACCTCATCAAAAAGAGGAAAGAAAGGATTCAAATTCAAGCACTAAGGAATGAAAAGGGTGAAACTACTACAGACCCAGCAGAGATTCAGAGCATCATAAATAGCTACTTTGAGAATCTTTACTCTCGCAGAATTGAAAACACAGAAGAAACAGATTCCTAGAAAAGCATAAATTACCAAAACTGAATCAAGAAGATATAAGAACTCTCAACAACCCAATAACAGCCAGTGAAATACAAAATGTAATAAAAAGCCTACCAACAAAGAAAAGTCCAGGACCTGATGGATTTACCACTGAATTCTACAAGAAATTTGTAGAAGACATAACCCCAATACTTCTCAAACTCTTCAAGGAAATTGAAAAGGAAGCAATCCTCCCAAAATAATCCCTAGAAGCAAGTATTACACTGATACCAAAACCAGAAAGTGACACAACCAAAAAAGAAAACTATAGGCCAATTTCTCTCATGAACATAGGTGCAAAAATTCTCAATAAAATCCTCGCCACTAGAATACAACAAATCATCAAGAAGATTACACACCATGACCAGGTAGGATTCATCCCAGGAATGCCAGGATGGTTCAATATATGCAAATCTATAAATGTGATACACTATATCAATAGAGTTAAAGCCAAAAATCACATGATCATCTCAATAGATGCAGAAAAGGCTTTTGACAAAGTCCAACACTCATTCATGTTCAAAGTACTGCAGAAAATAGGAATAGAGGGCCTCTACCTCAATCTGATAAAAGCCATCTATGATAATCCAACAGCTAACATAATCCTCAATGGGGAAAAACGGAAGTCTTTTACTCTCAAATCCGGCACAAGACAAGGATGTCCTCTATCACCACTCCTATTCAATGTAGTTCTGGAATCATTAGCTACAGCCATTAGACAAGAGACAGAAATAAAAGGAATAAGAATAGGTAAAGAAGAAGTAAAATTGTCATTTTTTGCAGATGACATAATAATTTACTTGGAAGACCCCAAAAACTCCACCAACAAGCTACTAGAATTAATAAATAAATTCAGTAGCATAGCAGGTTACAAAGTCAACACACAAAAGTCAATGGCATTCTTCTATACAGATAACAAACTGAGAGAGAAATTAGAGAAACCATACCCTTTACAATAGCACTGAAGAAAATGAAATATTTAGGAATTAACCTAACTAAAGAAGTAAAAGGGCTTTTCAATGAAAACTACAGTACCCTGAAAAAAGAGATCCTTGAGGATTTCAGAAAACGGAAAGATATTTCCTGCTCCTGGATAGGAAGAACGAACATTGTGAAGATGGCCATACTCCCTAAATTGTTGTACAGATTTAATGTAATTCCTATCAAAATACCATCAACATACCTCACAGACCTGGAGAAGTCATTCCTAAAATTTATTTGGGACCAAAAAAGACCCAGAATTGCAAAGACAATCCTGGGCAACAAAGGTAAGGCAGGAGGCATTACAATTCCTGATCTAAAATTATACTACACAGCTACTGTGATAAAATCAACATGATACTGGCAAAAGAAAAATAGACCTGAGGATCAATGGAATAGATTAGAAGATGCAGAAGTAAATACAAACACACTCAGCCACCTTATTTTTGACAAGGGGGCCAAACATGTTTACTGGAAGAAAGACAGCGTCTTTAACAAATGGTGCTCGAAAAACTGGCTCTCCACATGTCAAAAACCAAAACTTGACCCAGGTCTATCACCATGCACTAAGCTAAAATCAAAATGGATTAAAGATCTAAATATTAAAAGAGAAACCCTAAACCTCCTAGAGGAGAAAGTCGGAGGAAATCTTGAAGACATTGGGGTAGGCAAAGAGTTCATGGACAAGAATCAAAATGCACGTTTAACACACGAAATAATCAACAACTGGGACCTCCTCTGGCTGAAAAGATTTTGCATGTCAAAAGAAATTACCAACAGAGTGTAAAAACAACCCACAAATTTTGAAAAAAATTTAACTAATAAATATTCAGACAAAGGTCTTCTATCTAGAATTTATAAGGAACTAAAAACCATTAGGGTCCCAAAATTCAAAGATCCAACCCAGAAGTGGGCATCTGAGATGAACACACACTTCCCAGAGAAAGAAATTCAAGAAGCCTATAAATACATGGAGAAGTGCTCCACATTGCTAGCCATTTGCAAAATGCAAATCAAAGCAACACTTAGATAGCATCTCACCCCAGAAAGAATGGCTGCCATACAGAAATCAACCAACAAGAAATGCTGGAGAGGCTGCGGGGAAAAGGGAATGCTTCTCCACTGCTGGTGGGAATGCAGACTGGTGCAACCATAATGGAAAGCAGTGTGAAGGCTCCTTAAAAAACTAAAGCTGGAAATCCCATTCAATCCAGCTATCCCCTTACTGGGAATTTTTCCAGAAGAACTGAAAACATCATATCATAGTGATATCTGTGCACCTATGTTCATAGCAGCACAATTTGTGGTAGCCAAATCCTGGAAACAACCAAAATGCCCATCATCTGAAGAACGGTTGAGGAAGCTATGGTATTTTCATAAAATGGAATACTATTCAGCTATAATTAACGATAAACTAGAAGACTTCATATATAAAAGGGTATATCTTAAACATATACTCCTAAGTGAAATAAACCAGACCTACATATGCAAATATTGTATAGTCTCCTTAGTTTAAAGATTCAAAAGAAGAAATAAAAAAATCAACCATGATCCCTTTAATCAAAGGCAACCATTGTTAGTCTTTTTGTTTTCCATTTCCTAAGCATATTAAATTATCCAGCTATGAAAAAAAAAAAATTCAAGCGTCCAGTAACAACCTGAGAACAAAGGCTTAGGGGACCTCAGCAGGTCAGGAAGAGGTAGGCGTTCCAACAGAGTTTTGGAAGACATTTTTTAGAAAGGAATCGTAGGCTCTGCTCATTCACACAGTGCTCCTCTCTTCAAGGGAACAAGGCAGCAGATGATTCAAGGTGAAGCAGAGGATATGCAGCGGCCAGCCCGGACCAGGGCCTCTGAACATTCACCCGGCTGCCCTGTTCATTCAGACCATGATTTGGATGTCACCTCGGCAGTGGGGGTAATGGCACTACCCCCAGTGCAGTGAACCCACAGGCCAAGTGATACCCTTTGCACAGCACGGCCCAACCCTACCCACACCCTCACTGCCAATGCCCGTGGCTGATGATTGGGCCCGGGTTGCACCTGGGGAGAAGAGGGAACCATCCTGAATCCATAGGGGGCTCCTCCTCTTTGTGACCCCCCAGGGATGCCTGCTCATAGGGGTGTAGCTGCCAGGATGGTGGGGAAGAGGGCAGTGTCCTTCCTGGCCCTTGTTGTGGGCAAAATGGCAGTGGGCAGGAGAGTGGTCCCCAGATAGTGAGCACTCCCACTCTGGAGGCCTCAGAGGCAAAATGATGATGGTTCCAGGTGCCCAGGCCAGGGAGTGGCGCTCTGCCAAGGTTCTGATCATGTCAAGTTAGACTTGGGCAACTCTGGCGCTGTCCCTTGTTCTGCGTCCCCCTGGCTTCTCAGAGCTTCGGATCCTCGGTTCAACCTCGGCTCTGACAGAGCCCAGAAGAGATGGGTGGCCATCCACTGTGGGCAGACCAGTGCCAAGGTGTGGGCGCAGCCTTCCAGGGGAGCCTTCTGCAGCTGCTCCAGTTGGTCAGCACGTGGAGCACAGGGAGGGCTGAGTGGCCAGGCTCACCCGCCTCCTCCCCTGCAGGACCTGGCTAGCCTGATCTCAGGCCTGACCCGTGCTCTTGGGGAGTGGGCAGCCTGGTGCCACCTCACACCCTACCCTGCACCTGAGCTCTGTGCAGCTCTGCCCAGCTCCAGAGTATGCACCCCATGCCTGGGGGTGGCCAGCTCACACTGCGTCTGCAGGAGCTGTGGCTTCTTACACTGGAACCAAAAAGTTGTCAAAGGATCCCTCAGGCCCACGCAGACACCTGCCACAGGCAAAGCCTCCAGTTCCACTCAGTGCCTCCAGCAGGTGTCACAGAGAGGCCACCGGGGTTGTGAGCTGTCTGTCAAAGTCCAGTGTGGATGGAGCCAGTGGAGCCCTGGTGGCTGGGTGGCCCAACCTGGTACCCAAGAGGTGGCATGTACAGTACAGGAGGCCCCAGCAGCCTAAGGGGTGACATGGCGCGCTGAGCTTCATGCCCTCGGGGCCTGCTGTGGCCCTGGAGTGGAGAGTGTATTTTGACTTTGCAGGCTCACAGGTGGACTTGTGGTGCTGAGCTGGCTCTGGCGCAAGCTTAGACTGAGGGCTGTGGACGGAGGGGCTGTCCTGGGCGTTGGGAGGGCCTGAGTTTCGGTGGGGTGGGCGGGTGGCCTGTTGGGAGGTGGCCATGATGAGGCGGCTGAGCCGTCAGAAGTGTCAGTGCCTTTCCCACAGGTGTAGAAGTGCCGTCTTGGGACTGGAGCACCGCAGAGCCGGCTGTCACCCTGTCATCTCTTCTGCATTGCGCCCTCTTGCCCTTCGCGCCGTGGGATTAGTCAGACCCTGGCTGCACATCTTGGGCTTGGCAGCCTAAGAACTATGAGCCCAAATAAACCTGGGTTCCTCATAAATCACTGCTTTTGCCCAGCACGGTGGTGCACGCCTGGAACCCCGGGCGTTCCTGGCGCTTGTGAGGCTCTGGGAAGCCTCCCTGCTGCGCAGATGGGCAGCAGCTGCTCTGCTCAGCTGCTCTGGGAAACGGCTCTGCGCCATCAGGCGAAGCAGACGCTCTGCTTCCCTTTGCATGGAAACCTCTTTCCATCCCCCGTGTCGTGGCAGGGCTGCCCCAGCGCTTCTTCCAGGAGGGAGGAATCCTGGCTCCTCCCTCGAGCTCTGCCTTTCACCAGCCTAGGCCGGCCCTGCTACTTTACCACCGCTGTGTTTCATCCCAGCTCTTGGGCCGATGTCCTTCTCTGCTAACCTCCTTTCACCGATGCTGCTGCTACCTGCCCTCCTCAGCTCCATCACCTTTCTCCCAAGCCCATCCCAGAAGCCACAGTGCTCAGGCTGTCCCACATGTCACTTTGGAACTCATCAGCAGCCTCCAGTTACCAGCTCCAAAGCCGCTTGGGCATACCCAGGAGGTGCTGAACCAGCACCCACTTCCGGGTCCTGGTTCTCTGAGTGCCTTGTGCCCGTCCAGTGCACGGTTCTGGAGCTGAGGTCCAAGGGCTCAACAATGGCACAGCCCAGCCATTGTGAGGGCCACATGCTGGTCCCACTCAGGGTGGAAGAGGTAACACAAGGGGCAGCCTCACTTTAGGGTGAACCACTCCTTGGTCCTGACCCAGTCCTGGGAGAGTGGGAACTGGACCGGTGTGAGAGGCTCTGATCCCTCTTTCAGGCTCCACTCCAATACCCCTATGAGGGCAGCTGAGTCTCAGAAGGGGACAAGTGGCACAGAGAGAGCAGCGGCCGATGGCAGCAGGCAGGGCAGGCTGGGGGCAGCCATGTCCAGAGCTGTCCAAGGATGGGAAGGCAGTAGCTTGCTGCTGGGACCGGGATGTGACCTGGACATGAGGCTAATGGGACAGAGGACACTGTCTGGGCCAGGCCAGACCAAGAGAAGGCCACCAAGCACACAGTCTGCACTGCCAGAAACTGGGAGGCTGGCACCCAGAGGGCTTTACAACATGGTGTCACACAGCTGCCCTGCCCAGGTGACGAGCCCAAGAAGTCACTCTAGAATGTCCCATGCCGTCCCTTAATCTCCTGAGGCCAAAGGCAGTGGAGCCTCGCCGACAGCCCAGGCTCCCAATACTCTGGGTGCCCAAGATGCCAATTAGGCAACACAACTTTACTTTTTTTTTTTTTTTTTTTTTGTCTTTTTGAGACAGGGTCTCGCTATGCAGCTCAGGCTGGCCTTGAGCTCACTTTTGTAGCCCAGGCTGGTCTCGAACTCGCACCAATCCTCCTGACTCAGCCTCCCGAGTGCTGGGATTACAGGTGTGCGCCACCTTGCCCAGCACAACTTTACTTCTGAAGTGCTGGACACTTCTCGAAATCTTATCTCTGAAATTTACGAAAAGGTTATTTTTTTTCTCTAATTTTTTCCCCCCTCTGAAGAGATGGATAACCGTTTGCCTTTCACCTCTGACAGCCAGGCTGGGCTCTGGACGAGGTGAGTGGGGAACCAGCTCCAGGTCCCTGTCCAATCCGAAGTCCCCCACACCCTCCTTCTGAGCACAAGGTGTGCAGGGCCCGAGGCTCACCGACTCCGCCGCACACGCTCCAGGACGGAAGCCTGCAGGGGGTGGTGGAGCTGTGGAACACGCTGACATCATGGGGTGCCAGGAACTCCACAAACTTGGCATCACTAAAGGCATCCTGCTTGCAGTGGAATATGGATGTCACTTGGCTAGAGATGTACATGATCTTCCCCGACACCAGAGACACGGCCGCGGCAAACATGTCCTGGAAAGGAGCAGACAGAAGGTCAAACCAGCCGGGAGGCTGGAAGGAGCAGACCTCAGAAGGTCAGCGCTCTCTGGGCCCCGTCCTCAGCCCCGACTGCACAGCTCCAGTTTCCCTGTTCCAGATATTGGGGTTCAGCATGATTGTATCTGAGGTGATGCATCTGGAGCCTGCTGTCCTGACCTCTGTGGTCTCGTGGTGGACCATGGTGGAGTGTGGCCATCTACTCCACTTGCCTGGCTGTCTCCCGGGTTTCCACCAGCCCTGCTCTCTCCAGGGACCTGGGGTGCCTCCGGGCCTAGAGCCAGGTGTCCCTTGGCCACCCTGGAGGAGGAACATGGGAAGGGCCAGGAGCCTGTGCAGTGGCCACCCTTGCTACCACCCCGCCCCCACCGGATCTGGTCCCACTGCCTGGCCTCACTTAGAGACACATGGGCTCTGCAGTCTCTGATCTCAGCCCCCACCATGACCTCGAGGTCTGCACACGTGGATGGCCATGAAGTGTGCCTGCTTGCCCAGAGGACACATGTGGACACATGCAAGCTGTGGACAGGGTGGTCCAGGCATGACGAAGACAGTGTCACACAGAGAGAAGGTGTCCAGGTCCCAGCCTCGCCTCCCTTCCTTGAAGCGGCACACCACCTCCCGGACTGAGTTCCTGTCATGTGGGTGGGGCGGCTGCAGGGGAGCAGCGCTCACCCAAGAAAAGCTTGCACTATTCAGAGGCTAGGCCTGGGACTCTCACCGCGTTCTTCCCTATGTACTCAGAGGTGACACTGTCCACCTGCCCCACGGTGTAGGAAGGCACGTCCACGCTGCAGGGCTGGCTCTCGCTGGACATCAGCAGCTGGTAGTACTCCTCGTTAGCTGCAGGAAAACCATGTTTACACTCAGCAGCTGAGGTCCAGGGTGGCAGCACAGTCTCCTGGGATTTAGACCGGTAGCCACTAATGCCTCAGGTGCTCATGGGCAGGACCTAAGGGTAATCGTATTGGGGGCTCACAGATGCCTGGCGGTTAGGAGGCGGGGTCCGGTTGGAGGAGGTGTCACTGGGGGCAGGGCCTACAAAGGTTCATCTCAGTCCCTGGACTCCGGTCTGCCAGAACCCTGTGGTGCCCTCCTGCCTTGGAGCCAGTGCTGTGGACTGAAAAGTGAGCTGAAATGAACCTCTCCCCCTCCAACCTGTGGGTGCTTGGGTGTTGCATCCTGGCAGCGAGGAAAGTGACTGCCGCCGACCCTGTCCTTGACTCCTGCAGGTGGGGCTCGTCTCTCTCAAGTGAAAGGCATAGGCATGGACTTGTCTTCCCCTATGCAAATGGCCTCACAGAGTGGGCTGTACTAAGGAGCGAACATCCGGGTGTCTTCCTGAAACATCAGGCCAGGGTTTCCAAAGCTTTTGAAATGGTAAATACTCTTCTCCTTAGGTAACTGGGCGCAGAGCTCTCGCCAGAAGGACCTGTAATCATGGACAATACTAATGTGTCTACATGGTGCCCAGTGGATGGAACCCGTCTGCCGCAGGCCGATCCTATCAGACACCTCCATCCAGTTGGACCGACTGCTTGAAACAGTAGGCAGCGCAAAAAAGTGAGTTGCTGCTAGGCTCTGAGCTCCTGCGACCCTGGGTTCATCAGCAGGGTTCTGGAGGCACTGAGCTGCTCTCTCAAGCAATACGTGGTCAAAGGCGGGAGAAACTTCTGAAATGCCTGTCCTGCCGTGGCTCCTACCCCGCAGCTCACTCGCTACCACGCCACCTCCGCAAACAGAAACCTACTCTTCGGCCCTGGGCCACGCCTGAGCTGCTCTCTGGGTGTCACTGCTCACGCCTGGTGGCCGCTGCTCCACTCAGGTGCACAGGAGCTGGCTCCTATCTCCACCACCCTCAGAAGGCTTAGAAGGACAGAACCCAGGAATTTGGTCTGGAGTTTGATCTGGGACCACAGAGCGAGCTGGCGGTGCACGCTTCCCTCCTCAGCCTGGTGCCAAGGCCTTGAACCACGGCTGGGTCTGCCAGAGTGAGACTTCTTTACCTTCAGAGACCAGTGGACATCTAAGCGTATGTGAAAATCCAGACATAAACTGCGGACAACTGCACGCAGCGTCTGTATTTGGCAGAACTCCTAGCTTTGAGGGTGCTGGGGATACCAAGCATTTCACACCCTGGCCAAGAGGGCCACTTGTGACCAGAGATGCCGGCCACTTGGGCAACCCCCTCCTGCTGTCCTTTCCAGGAAGCACAGGGGCCCGGAGCTGGGTATCCATGGCAGGCCAGACCCCCAGGTCCTCGTGCGGTGACTCAGGCCTCACCAGCTTCGACCCGTAGACAAGCTTCTATGAATGAATCTCCCAACATGGACAGTCGGGGGGGATGGGCAGTCGGCCCCATTGTGAGCACATCCAGCACACGATACGATACGGTGATACCTGGCTCCAGACCCTGAGACGAGCATCAGTGAGTTGTGAGCCACCAGGCAGAGTAGAGGGCTTCCCGACTTCCTGATCACCACGAGGGGCCTTGCCCTTCCTGGGGGCTGGGCCTCGCCCCCAGGCAGCTGCTGACAGCAGCAGCCTCAGCTTTGTCACACTTCCTCTTCTGTGGCAGAGTGGCACCTGTGCCCTGCTGGGGGAAGCCAAGGGTCCCCTCGGAGGTGCTGGGGCTCCTGTGCCCCAGGCTGCGTCTAGCTGTGTCTACAGAACTCTGTGCTGCACCCGTGAGCACCACGCCTGTCCCTGCAGGAGTGTTTTCTTCACTGGCCAATTCTAAAAGCCCTTCCTATTCTGCCCACAGACGAAGTCCAGACATCCACAAGCGGGAATAGGGGCTGCTCTCTGGAGGCCCCATGGCTGCAGGTTGGCTGGCTAGTGTTGCTCCGCCCTGCTTCCTTCTTTCCTGGCCAAAGTGGCCACAGGGTGGAAATTCACATGACTTCAGGCAAATAAGAAATTTTTGAGCCACCGAACCACTGAACCACTGAACCACCAAACCAGTGAGTTTCTGTCTTCCAAAGCCTGAGGCCTGGCAACACCCTGCTCCTCCCTCCCTTTCACCTCTCGAGATGGAGGCGGGCAGGTCCTCAGCTGAGGGGCCAGAGCTTCCCCTCTGTGTGTCTGGTGAAACATGATGGGCTGTGGGCGTTGATCTCACCAGACTCAGGCCCACACCAACCGTCCTGAGCACAGCCGGATGCAGCACAGGGCACAGCAGGCATGTGAAATGAACAGAAGGGCTATTGAAAGATATGGTGAGCATTTCATGTTTTAAAGAAAGCTTAATGCAGCCAAAGGCCGCACTGCTGAGCGCAGTGGGTGAGGGTGCCTTTGACTGTGGCACGTGTTTTTAGGCACCCACTGCGGTCTACCACTGCGGGACTTCTGGCTCTTCCCCAAAGGCACAACGGCCACGGTGGCACCAATGGGCCACTGAGGCAGCTAGGACAGTGCAGCCCAAAACTCGCAGAAGAGGGTTCCAGAGCTGCTTCAGAAAGTGCCAAGAATGGGGTGCATGTGTTTGAAGGGCAGTGGAGGATTTTGGGGGGCTAAAGGCAAAGGGTCTCTTACCCTAAAAAGTTTTTTGTTTATTTATTTATGGAAGTGGAGATTGAACTCAGGTCCTTGTGCTTACCAGATAAGTGTTTATTCTAGTGAGCTATATCCCCAGCCCTCCTCACTTTAATCCTTCTAATGAGCTGACAGGTAGGTAGTGTGACCACTACCAGTCACACACAAAAGTAGTTTTAGTCTTGTGTTTTTTTAATGTTATGGCTGACTCAGCCTGCCCTGGGGGTGGAGCTGGCGCAGCATGTGGTGCCGGTGATCGAACCGCAGTCCCTGTGGCTGCCTAAGCTTGCCTAAGCAGGCGCTGTAGACTGCTGAGCCATCTCACTGGCCCTCTAAACGTTTGCTCACACCTCAAAGGTACGCTATTGTCTTTCTACCTACTGTTTTTCTCCCTAGAAGGGCAATCAGAAAAGCTCTAGAGAACCGAGTTTCCAGGCAACTACAAGCTCATCAGGCTTTCACCCGGCCCTGCGGTCTCAGGAACAGTGTCAGAAAGTCAGGACTCTGGCTCCCAGGGCAGCCAGAGTGGCCTCCTGTGGGACCTGGGCAGGGGTGGGGTGGGGCTGGGGGGGCTCTGAGAGCGCGCATGCGTACCTTTCACTTGCTTGACGCTGCGCAGGGCGTACTTCAGGGTGGCCAGCGTGCTGGCTTTGCCCTTGGCCTTCTTGTCCGCGGGGAGGTGGACCTTCAGCTCCCGTAGTGTCTTCATCAGCTCTTTGTGAGTGTCTGCTGTGTCAGGTTCCTTGCTGCTGCAAAAGTCAAGACGGAGGCGATCAGAGGTGAACTGCCTGGAGAAAGGCGGTGGGACAGCTCTCGCAGGGCCCCGGAGGGCTCATGGCCTCAACCGCCAGGGCACAACAGCGCCCTGGTCGATCCCGGTGGCCAACCTTTGCGGAGGCAGGAGAACTTCCTACATGGATGCTCTCCTCAGGGACAGGCTGGCTCTTGCCGGGAAGAACTGCCTGTCACTGAACTGTGCCTGTTTCCCTGTCCCATGAGAAAAGTACTGCATGGTGGGGGTGGGGACAGCACAGTGACCCAGAAGTGCAGAGGAGAGGAGCAGGGACGTGGAGAAGGGCAGAGGAGGACACAACAGGACAGCCGGCATGTGCTCAGGCCGGAGACTGGATTTTGTGCCAGAGTGACAGGGAATGTCTGGGCTCATGAGGGTCACTGTCACAGGTGCCCAGAGAGGGAGAATGCCCCTGAGGGAGGCCTGGGGCTCTGGCAGGCTTTGAGGACCTCTGGGAGCTAGAGCTGCACAAGGGACTCCAAGAAGCTACAGGGACAGCTGCGCAGGCCTGTGGGCCTGGGCAGAGTGTGGCCAATGTGGCCTCATCCCGGGACCTGGCTCCCTGTTGCCCTTGGTCCTCCGGGGTGGACCTCACCTGTGGCCGCTCCTGCTCCTAGACAGGTTGGGCTCGGGCTCCACCATCATCAGGCTAAAGGCACTGGGAGTGTGAGCAGCAGAAGGCGGAGCTCAGGCAGCAGGCGCCCCGCGCTGCACCGCCTTCCACCCAGCCACCAGAGCAGCCCAGGTCCTCCGAGCAGTGGCCAGAGGGCCCGGGAAGCACAAGGCGGTGTGGGTGCAGCTCAGTGGCAAGGCGCTTGCCTAGCTTGCACGGGCTGGTGAGGGGACCCCAGCACCAGGGGGCAAATCTGAGTTTAAGGGAAATGTGAAGTGGTCAGCTGTTGAGAGAGCTGGGAGAGGGCAGATGGAATAAGGCCAGTGTGGCCAGGGACGTCTCCTAACTGCCTTGCCCTATGGCCGCCCAGGATGTTGTTAGATGTAGCAGCTACCACCATGGACTCAGCAGACATACTCGAGTCCTTAGAAGCAGGCACGGTCCTTGCACATGCCAGTTACTGAGTATGAAGATTGTCGGGAGGTGGGCAAGATGGTGCACCAGCACTCAGGAGGCTGAGGCAGGAGAATCTCTATAAGTCTGAGGCCAGTTGGACTACATAGTTCAAGCCCAGCCTGAGCCACATAGTGAGATTCTGTCTCAGCACCAACTAAGACTTTTAGTAATCTTGGAAAGCTCAAGTGACTCTGACTGAAAGGTGCAGAAAGAGCCCGTCATGTGGGACCTGACACGCAGAGGGAGCAGCCAGAAGCCTGCCCCTGCCGCACCTCTGGGGGTCGGGTGGCTCCACAACCATCCCCAGCTCCTTCCCCTGGTCATCGCAGTCGCTGGTCTGGGAGTCCTGCCCCAGCGAGCTGCTCTCAGGGGCTTCATTTCCACTGGAGCCGCTGCTCATGTCGACATCTTCCTGTAGCGAGGCCTGGCCGGGCGCAGGCTCCATGGGCTCCTTGGTGGGGCTGTCAGGGCCGAGGGGAAACTCCACGAGTCCATTCATGCTGGAGAAGCTGCAGGAGAAATGGGGGCCAGCATCAGGAGGAGCACAGGGCGTGTCCTCAGCACCACCAGGCCCCATGCCTGGGTCCTGAGCTCCCGCTGCTATAACTGGGAAGGCAGCTCCTGGCCCTGGCCCTGGCCCTGGGCCTGGCATGGGCACCCTGAAGCTGAGCATTCACTGGCAGCCACAACCCAGTCCTCAGGAGCTTCGTGAAGAACAGAGTCACCCTGCATGGGAAGACAGGCCTGGGAGCTGACGGCATCCGATGATCGCTCTGGGCAGGGCCAGTGGGGCCAGTGAGTGTGGCCGCCACAGCACAACAGAGGTCCAGCAGGCACTGTGGGTGGGGGTCTGTGGGGAGACGAGGCTGTCTGGGAAGGGGGCTCCCTGGGGACTGGGTGGTAAGCGTGGTGCCTTTTGTGCCTGGGCCCAGGTCCAGGGTGAGGATGGGACCTTCAGTGGCCCTGAAGGTCAGGAGCGCCTGCTGCTCCACACCGCACGGTCGCATACTTGGACAGCACTGCTGCCGGCTGCCCTGACTGCCTGGCGCCTAGGGGTCCTCATGGTGGGCCACAGAGAGCATCTCTCCAGCCCACATGGGGCTCACCTTCGGGGGCAGTCGAGTACAGAACGACAGCCAGAATCCCTGGCCTAGAATGAGTGCCTGGGAAAGAGTGCACGTCAGTGGTGGGCCGGGCCACGGGGCGCGTGCAGGGGGATCTGACCCAGACATCTCAAGTGCTGGTCCTGAGCTTTGGCCCCCAGCCTCCAGCCAAGGCCCAGGAGACTCTGGCCAAGTGCCATGCCCCGGATGGTCTCACCACCTCAGCTGCTACCAGTAGGCTGGGCAAGGCCAGGGAACAGGAGTGAACTTAGACTGTGGGGGACAGGAGAAGGAAGGAGCTGGCGGAACCCCCCAGCCCTCCTCAGGCGGCTTGAAGGAAGCCTTTCTGTGCCCTCCTAGCCTCCTTTCTAGGGCACCCTTGGCGACGTGATGTCTGCGACAGAGACCCTCGCCCCAGGAGGGCACTGTCCCACGTGCCACCAGGCCATTCTTCCCACTTCCCTGTCCTTCGGGCCTGCCACCTTGTGACTGCCACCTTGTGACTGCTCTGTTGGGAAAGCGCTGCTGCTTCCAGCTGGCCCGGGCCTGCACATTCAAGACTCAACAGCCCCCGCTCCAAACAGGTGGGATGTGGGCCACTGCAGGGGTACCAAGCTGGACAGGGCCCGCGAGGGCCTAGGGCTTGGGGCTGGCAAGCGCCTGGCCCATTTGAGGAAGATGGAGGACAGTCAGAGCTGCTCCCTCTGGGTGAGGTGTGAGGGTGCACTGGCCAGACTGCAGGGGGATCCCGCCTAGGGCCCTGGCGCCGCCGGGAGCTGTCCAGGGTGCTGAGGACCGCTGACCCCAGCACCCCAGAATCTTGGTCTCACCACGCCCCAGCCCAGCAGCTTGGCCTTTCTGCTGCGACTCAGTCGCTATGGTGACAGGCTCAGCAGAGCAGTCATCTGAATGGGCCCTGGGGGCCAGGGTTTCTCTGGGGCCCCACTGCTCCTTGGCTGTGTGACTGTTGTCAAGTTCTCAGCCTCTCAGTGCCTCACTTCCGCACCCCTAAGAAGGAGCTAACCACCGTCCCTCTCTCCTTTTGGTGGCTGGGAGGATGACAGGCCACAAACTGTGCCAGGCATCTGGAATGTAGCAAGTGTCCTGTAAGTAACTTTTGTTATCACTGCCAATCACCGCAGGAAAACAGAGGGGCATGGAAGAGAAATTTCAGAGTTGCCGCTTCAAGAGCTCAGCTCCTCCTGGTGCTCCTGGGGCTGGCAGTGCTCACCCCAGGTCGGGCCCTGGGAGCCTGCCTGAACAGGGTCCACCAGTGCCAAGACTATCTCAGGTGGAGGAGATGTTTTCTTGCAAAGACGATGATGCAAACCAGGGAGAAACGCACAGCACAACTGGAGCCAAGTTGTCGGGAAGCCCTGTTTCCCAGAAAACGCACCTCTCAGCACCAGCGTGCTCGTGGGTGACCTGGGTATGCCAACCCGGCCGAACCCAGCGCTGGGGGAAGCAGACTTTGCCTCTGCACTCTCTAGCTGAGGAACAGCTCCCTGTTCCGAAGGGCGGCGGGGGTTGGGGGCAGGGGACAGCCTGGCTTCCCTGGAGAACAGGCAGGCTGAGGAACAGGGCTGGGCGTGGTCACTTGGCCAGACAGAGGCGGGCCCAGAAAGAGCCATGGGATGACATCAGGAGTCTGGATCTGGCAGGGTGGCGAGCAAGGCCAAGGCCAGGGCCCAGAGGCTGGCTGCTCGGCTGCCGGCTGCTCGGCTGCTCAGCTGCTCAGCTGCTCGGCTGCTTGGCCCTGGGAGTGCTTGTGTCTCCCTCCCACAGGCAGATGCATGCTTTCTGTGCTGAGCCTTTACAGAGAGAAGCTGGGCCAGCTCAGCCTCTGTGGACACTTGCACCCCTCCAACCTGCTGAGGGAATACACACACATCCCAGGGACCTCCGAAACCAGTGACTGGCCCAGTGCTTGTGAAGACCGCTTTTGGAGGGGAAGGGTAACTGTAGCATGTGCTGGCTGTCACATCCTGACGTGCCTCTCCCCAGCTGGCACCCTCCTGGCTGGCTCAGAGGACCAGTTTCCCACCTTATATAACAGTACCAGACAGCCGGCTCTGTGTCTGCGCCTGTGGCATCCCACAAGCCTGAATATTATAACACACTCCTACTTCCTGCTCTGAGCCAACTCCCTGAGGCCAGCCTGCTGTAATCCGGAGAAAATGTTTGTCCTGGTAAATAAACAACCATGCTCTCCATGGTGACGGTTGGGTAACTGAGGAAAATGTGACCAGGCCTGTCCAAATATGGAGGGAAGGAGGCACGCAGGCATCTTCGCAGCCTCCCCAGGCTCCCCTAGGTGCGCTTCAGCCCTAACACAGGAGAGGGACCCTGGCTGTAAAGCCCCAGTGCCAGGCTGGGCTGCGCTGCCCTTCAGGCAGCAGGCTCTGCCCCTCGAGTCCCAGAGCTGTTCTGACTTTCCCTGGCTCCCCGCCGTTGCAGTGAACAGGAACTGATTCTTTACATCACCCCTAGGGAGAGCCCTATGGGCCGAGAGGGCGCCGTAGCACCAACTCCTACCCAGATCACCAACCAAGGGCAACCCCACGGCCTTGGCCCGTTCCAAGGCTGCCGAGCAGGCCTCTGGTTTGCTCTGGACCTGAAACTGCAGTGGCCAGCTTGCAGGGCACGACACACAACAGGCACGGCCTGGAGAGGGCCCAGGTCCAGAGGGCAGCGCAGGTTGGGGTGGCCGGTGGGCACTCTGACCTGTTCTTCCTTGGGTCTGAAGATAGGTGGCTCCCCAAAGGGCAGGCCTAGGGGTCTGCAGAGCTGCAGGTCCAGGAGTTTCTAGTCCATTCCACTGAATATGGTAGTTCCACAAAGGTCAAAGCTACTACTCTGTCCTCCAGCGCCACACGGGGAGGTCCCAAGCCACCTGGCAGCTGTCCCAGCCTGGCCCGAGGTCTGTGTGCAGAGCAGAGTGCAGGTGGCAGGAACCCGCCCCACTTTCTCTGTAAACAAGCCTCCCGGGGTGATGCTACAGGAGCCTGAGGCAGGACCCCTGGAAACCCCTTGTCTCCCATGTAGGAGCCTGAGAAGGTCATTTGTGAGTGACAGAAATCCAGTACTCAAGAACCAAATAGATCTGACCCCCTCCTTCAGACAGAGACACCGAGGCCTGGCGCAGCACTGCGCCGCCAGCTGGCACAGTGGAGAGTGGGGCTGCACCAGCTCCATGCCAATGAATCACTCTCATGAGTGTGAGCACTCCCAGCGCCAGCTTGTGTTGGCACATCACGCGCTGCTGCTTGCGAAGGGAAGGAGTCCCTTGCTTCATGATGGGACGTGACAGGGAAAGGGGGTTGGCCGTTCGATGCACAGCTTTCAGCAGAGCCACATGTCAGCCCTGTCCCTTCTCAGCCCAGGGCCAGGGGGGCCGGGGAAAAGGTCTGCCCCTCAGAGCCAGGAGGCCAGCTGCGGGCACAGGAGGTAAAGGACCTCAGGGAGGGGTGCCTGCCAGGTGCGGGGCCCAGGTTTGGGTGCCTGTCCAGGCCAGGGGTCACCCCGCATGGCTTCCAGGGAGCCTCCTGGCCCTGCAGTTTCTGCTTATGAATCAGCCTCCAGACTGCTCCCTCTATGTAGGCTTCGGAAACCCTGGCAACCAGGTTGTCCGCCCTCACCCTGGCCCTGAGGGAGGCAGGCCACGGCCCACGTCTGCACACGGCAGCAGATGACGTTACTGTCCTGCCTCACAGTGGGCTCCGATCTGCCCTGGGAGAGGGAAGGAATTTAGGCGGTCCTCTCAAGGGCAGAGGGCTTGAGCACCACGGGGTCTCCCTGGCATGGCTTGGGCAGAGGCTTTCTTGTCTCTGCTCTCGCACTCCAGGGGACCCAGCACTAGGCTCTCGGCCTCTGAGAAGGAAGCCAGCTCCCCAGGGGCTCCATATCCCAGACACATTTGTATTGACTCTCAATTCTTTTAGCCTCCCTGGGGGTTAGCGGGGTGTCTTGGAAAAGAAAGCCGTTTGAAGAACGACAGTCTGGGGTGGCAGTCAGTATTGCTGAGAACATGAACAAGCTGTCTAACCTCACTGGACCTTAGTTTCTCCATCTGCAGAATGGGGCCACTGACACCAACCTTGCTGAGTTTCAGTGGATGACACCATGGGCAGCGTCTTGCGCACCCCTCCCAGCCACCGCCGCAATTGGGCCAGGAAGGCGTAGAGAGGCTCAGAAAGGTCTGGGCCGGCGCTGGACCCCCGCCTGCCCCGCCGGCCAGGCGTTACGTAAGCGGCCCGGTAGTCTGCGCACTGCCCTACGCGCCCTCCGCGCACTCACCGCCGGGCTGCGTCTGGCCTGCCCGTCCGTTGGCCCCTCGGCCAGTCGGTCCGTCTGCCCCGCCTGATTGCAGCTGCCGCCCGGAGAAGCTGGTTCCCTGCGCCGCCAGCACCGCGCAGATCGCCGCTGTCACATAGTGGAAAACGTGACCGCGCGCACTAAGCCCGCCTCTGGAGTCGGCCATTGGCCAAGAAGCCGCCTCATCTGCATACCGGGGGGGCTGGGCCTGCCAGAGCCGCGTGCTCATTGGTGGCGGGATCCATCTCTCTCTTTACATAAGCCGCACATGGAACTCCATGTTCGTCGCTTCTGTTCTCAATGAAGCCGCGACGCGCTCGAGCCCCTCCTCGACCTCCCGAGTGGTACCTTCCACTTCCGGCCTCGTCGCCTTCCATTCAACTCGCCCGGCTGCAACCTGCGAGTGGAGAGTTGGAGTAGCGCGTACCACTGCAGGGCGGGGGAACTGGGCGAAGGACACTGCGTACCTTGCAGCCCACGGAAACCGGGGTTCAGAGGACCTGCCAGCTTAGGTGACAAGCAGGGGCTCGCCCTCAGGGCTGCGGGAAACCCCTTGCGATCTGCGGTCCGTTTCATTCATCAACACGCTCTCTCATTCATTCATTCATTCATCCATTCATCACCAAGCTCTGGAGCTGCGGGGGACAATCAGGGGGAGCTGACCTGCATAAGTTCCTGGTGCACGCCCGCCCACCCAGGTCACCGGGTGCCCGTGGTTGACACGTGTCCCAGATTGGCTAGGACAGCCAGCTTTCAAGTAGCCCTTATTTCTAAAGCCATGTGTTGCAGTTTTTGGTTTAGGAAATGAGGTAATTGTTACAGTGAAGAGGTACAAAAGGAAGGATGCCCTCTCCGCGAAGCACGTCCTCAAGGACAGGACAGCCTTCTGAAAAGGAAACTGGGAACTTAAGCCAATCTTGAATTGTGTCGTGTGGGTTTCAGTTTAAGGAGAACAGGAGCTATCCTGGGAGCTCCTTGGAGGGGGCTGACCTCAAGGGTCAGATGGACGAGCAGGGTAGGTGTCCTGGAAGAAGCACCCTCCTGAGAACCCTGTTACAGAGATGCTCCAGCCAGGGCAGGCAGGCTCCTGGGGACAGTGCTGGTCCTTGGAGCTGCGTGGCTGAGCCTACTTGTTCTTTTTTTTTTTTTTTTTTTTTTTTTTTTGAGACAGGGTCTCGCTATGCAGTTGACGCTGGTCCTGAGCTCACTTTTGTAGCCCAGGCTGGTCTCGAACTCGCACCAATCCTCCTGCCTCAGCCTCCCGAGTGCTGGGATTACAAGCGTGCGCCACCACGCCCGGCTCCTACTTGTTCTTTTAGTGAGCATCCCTTGGGGGCATGTTAAGCCCCAATCTGCTGCCCAAAGATTATGGGAGAGCATGCCCCTTCCCCTGGGACCACCCCTAGGCCTGTGACTTATTTGTAGGATACAGGAAATAGTTGGTGGGCCTTGAAAATGCGGGAGGCAAGCCTGGACTGGTTTGGAAGAGCTAGCAGGGCCAAGGCTTTTCCTAGCAGGTCCTGGACCTCCACTCATCCTGAGTTTCCTGGGCTTTCTTAGGGAACCAAGATGGCAGGGAAGAGAAGATGGCCAGCCTGCAGCTTGAAGGCAGGCTGAACTGCTAACCCACATCCAGCGAAGGCATAGCTTCTCAGGTGCAGAAGAAGCAATACCCTGATCACGTGGCAGCCTGCGGTTGGCTTCCGCTGTAGACCAGCAGCCCTTCCTCCCATCCTCTGACACTGAGTCTCTGCCCCCTTCCCAACACACCCACAGACACACACACACACACACACACACACACCCACAGACACACACACACACAGACACACAGACACGCACACACACACACACATACCCCAGCAGCAGCATGAATGCCAAGCAAATCCAGGCCCAGCTGCACCCTACACACAGCTCATAGTGCTTTTGTTTCTTCATTGCATTGACGTCAATGGCGGCTCCATTGTTAGAGAAACCAGAGTAAACAGATAGCTCATCCCCAGCTCTCAGATCCCCTTCAAGTTCACCTTTGTCTTTGGTCTTGCTCCAAGTTCATTCTGCAACCTCATGCTATGTTGCTCCTCAAATTGAGCCTCTTCTGTTTCCTCCAGGGCACTCCATTCTTTTAGCAATTCTCCTGTGCTATGGCTGCACAGAACTCTTCTGAATTTTTTTTTTAAGAATTATTGGTATAGGTATATTAATACATATACCTATATGTATTAATCTAAACTGATCTGATGATGAAAATATGTAATATAACCCGTGTTAAATTTAAACAATAAAAAAATAATAATTAAAAAACCAACGAATTAGGTAGAGATTGCAAACATCATTATGATTATTAAATAAAATTTGTGTATAACAACACTGGTAAACGAGCTCTCAGCAAGAGTGAGGGAAGTTCTGATTTATACTGTTTGCCAATTTCCATAGTGTCAATTCTCCCACCAAGGCTGAATTCAAACTACTACCGTTGGCCTACAAAATTACTAAATATTTAACAATTGACTCTCTGTAGTATGAACCAGTTTGGACATACCACTGGATACATGAGTTATTTGGCCACATATGTAGCTTTTCAGAAAATTTGAATTTGAAAGCCTGTAGAAAAAGTGTGTTCTCACCAGTTATTCCTGATCCCTGTCATCTTTGCTATTTATTCCATGGCTCATTATCCCTTTACATTGTCCACCTTGACCTGCTGTAAACTGGTATGGGCAGCTACTCTTTCTAAGCACTGTCCACAGAGGAATTTGCAGGATTCCTTCTTGACTCATTAACATTGTGTATCTCACACAACTGTGGATCTCATCTCTTAGATTCATTATTCCAAGTCACCAGCACTACTTGTCTTCTGTTTCTTGACTACTTTAGATATTCCAGCTTAATACGATGTAAGCCCTTTGATAACATCTTATCTGTCTTTGTTTACAGGAGGTAACAGTGGTAGGCCATCAGCAAGTGCTTGCAGAACAAGCCCTTTACCTCATTAAAATTGTGAGTTGTGAATCTCATCTTTAGATTCTAGAACATAAAGGGGGTACTTCTGAAATCTGTGGAGCAGGTCAGTCTTTGAAAAATGGAAGGAGACCAAGAGATGGAGGAATCGGGAAGAGAGGGGAAATAAAAAGATGTGTTACTTACATGTACTAACTCCTCATGATGCATGTAATTATTATATACTACAACTCATACTAATAAATTTTTTAAAAGAGCAAAAAAAACAAAAGAATTATTTTATTTCTTGTTTCAGAACTTTTGTTTGTTTATTTGTTTTTATGGCTGGCTCAGCCTGCCTGGAGGGCAGGGCTGGCACAGCATGTGGTGCTGGGGATCAAACCGAGGTCCCTGCAGCCTCCTGCAGGCGCTTTAGACCACTGAGCCATCCTGCCAGGCCCCTCTTCCGAATTTGATCTGGCTTTGGTTTTAAGTTTTCATTCACTCCACAAATGTGCTGAGGGACACCTGGCCCTCAGCAGTGTGTGTGTGCTGTGTGAGTCACCTTTCCGTTGCTAGGATTAAATACCTGACATACACAGTTTAAAGGAGAAAAGGTTTATTTTGGCTCACGGTTTAGATGTTTCGTTTGGCTGCTTACCTCATGGCAGTTAGGAAGTGAGAAGTGTTGGAAAAAAGACAGAGAGAGGCAGAACCCTGGACAAAAATATGTCCAAGGGCCGGCCTGATAGCTCAGCCTACTCAAGAGCCTGCTTAGGCAGAGTGCGGTGGCCAGAGTTCGATCCCTGGTCTGCCATGCCGGCCACCCCCCATGCTGAGATGGCAGGTGACGCCTATAATCCTAGGGCTTTGGAGGTTGAAAACAGGAGAATCACTATGAGTCTTATCTACATAGTGTGACCCTGTAGACCATGTAGACCCTGTCCTAAACACAGAAAAAAAAAAAAACAAAAAAACAAAAACCCAAAAACCCCAAATCCCCCAAATCATGTCCTTCTAGAGTATGTTCCCAGGGCCCACATCTGCAAACCAGGCCACACTCCTCACAGCATATTCATCCGAGAACTCATCTGTGGGTTGATCCTGGGTCAGATTAGTGTCATGTGACCCAGACACCTAGCAAAAACTCTGCTTCCTCACACATAAACTTTGGGGGGGGGGACCTGAACCCAGGGCCTTTGCCCTTAGCTACATCCTCAGCTCTTTTTTACTTTTTATTTTGAGATAGGAGCTTACTAACTTGCTAAATCACCCAACTGCACAACAGCAAGGTGTGAGCACCTGCCTTGCACCAGGCTCTGGATTTTCCAGGATCTTCCTCTTCTCGTAGGTCATGTGGTTTGTGGGTTGGCTCACTGGGGCCTAAGCTGGGAAGGGAAAAGATAGCAAGCTGGCAAGAGAGTGACCTTTGTACACGGAGGATGTGACCAGCAAAGCCTTTCCTAGGGTGGCAGGGGCACTGCCAATCTCTCTGGCCCTGGGGACCCTGGGGATGAGCAGGCCTGAGCCTTTCCAGCCTGCTTTGTGCTTGGGGCTTGGCAAAGTGGAGTCCCCAGGACACGGACAGTGTCCAGCCCCCAGCGGGGTGAGACAAGGCCTTTCTATCCCTGAAGATCTGGAATCACTGGCCCGGGGGCAGGTGGCTCCTCCTAGATATCAGGTGGACTAAGAACCAACATGAAGATCGTGTCGTGGCCATGCTAGCTGCCTGCTGGGAAGGGATGCTTGATTTTTAGGTATAGATACAAGAATGTTGTCCTTTGAGGCAGGTGTGTGACCTATGCGTGTGTGTGCATGGAGGTGTGCGCACGCATGTGTGTGTATGCACATGTGTGTGTGTTCATGCATCTTTCCTGAGGAATTTGCAAGGTGGAGCCATCAGCAACGTGTGTGCAGCCCCAGCCTTCCTTTGCACCCTGCTGGAGAAGAGGCTGTGAAGAGGACCTGGGCGGGCTCAGCCCAGGGCGCCTGCCTGGGAGGTTGCCCTCCACAGCCCTGCTGGCTCTTGGGAGGGAATGCCCCCACAGGCCAGTCCTGGCACACACAAGCCCGTGTCCACTGGGCACGGTGAGAGCAGATGTCCTTGCCAGGTTCCCCTGGAGGGAGAGTGTGTCCAGCCTTCCATCTTGGGTGTTTCGCATTTGGCCATTGTCATATATGGAAAGTTCCCTTGTATTCTGGCTTGCCAAAGAATTTTGTTTGCTTGTTTCTTGCATACCAGGAGTTGAACTCAGGACCTCGTACTTGCTAGGCAGGTGCTGCGCCTCCTAACTAAATCCCTGGTCTGGGATTTTGTTTTGTTTTGTTTCATAGCATACAGTAGGCGTTTAATACGTGATGATTATTGCTACCTTAAAAATAGCTGCTCCAGATGGTGCTCACCTGCTTTCCGCAGGTCTTTAAACAATTCAAAGGGCCACAGTCTTGCCTCTGTTACACAGCACTCTATACTTCATCGCTATATATTGAAGTAGGAGTGAGTTAGCAGGAGTGAGAGCCTGCCATGGCAGTGAGGTGCTTCTCCCTCTGTTGCTGTAGGAGGCCCACGATTATACAGGCATCTTATTAGCGATTTTGCACAGAAAAGGCATGGTTTAACTGAAGAAGAAAAGAAAACAGAAAAAAGAATGAAGGAGGAGGAGGAGGAAGTGGAGGAGGAGGAAGAAGAAGAGGAAGAGGAAGAGGAAGAAGAAGAGGAAGAGGAAGAAGAAGAAGAAGAAAAAGAAGAGGAAGAAGGAGGAGGAGGAGAGGAAGGAGAGGAAGGAGAAGAGGAAGAGGAAGAGGAAGAAGAAGAAGAAAAAGAAGAGGAAGAGGAAGAAGGAGGAGGAGG